>CM033451.1:9363092-9437525 GCA_019425755.1 Amaranthus cruentus | reverse complement strand
AGTTCACTTAGTATGATATTTTTTTCATAATTATGCTCTGATTATATAATACAATTTATTTTCTTCATAATTTGGAATATTTTTTTGTGTATTTAAATTTGCAGGAAAAAGAAAAAGGAACTTTTAGTGAGTTGGAATTTTATGAAAGAGTTTATTCTAAAAAGGATGGGAGCTTTAAAGAGGGTACACTCTCGCAGAAATTTATGGTATAATATTAACTTAAGATGTCTTTAAGCATCAACCAAATTGAAATATAAATGTTTACTTTGCCTAATTCTTTACTATTTGTTTGCAGGATAAGGCAAAGACGAAGGTAATTGAAACCCTTGCTTGTTCTTCCAAGTCTCAAGTTGAGATTGAGAACTCAGTTTTCGATGAACTTATGTACGGAGGTAAATCTCCAAAACGTCCTCTAAATCATGGATTTGGGGTGAAAAAAAGCGACATTTATGGAGTTCAATGTTCAGTTGGTCATGGAAGACGTGATCATGTCAACATGTCGGCTACGAAAACTGCTAACTTGGAAGCTAAACTAAAATCAGTTAGTGAGGAAAATGAAACTCTGTCATCCAAAGTTGATGAAACCAATCAAAATCTCAAGATGATTGCTTCTAATATGACAGAAATTTTAAGGGCTATTCGTGATGGAAAAGCTTCATGTGCAATGTTAGATGATGCAGAAGCAGCACTAAACATGTTTAATAATCAGGTTAGTATTCATCCTATTCTAAATTTTCCATATGATTTATCAATCAACTTTTCTTAGGTTAAAATTTATATAGCAAACACCGTTTGCTGCTTACTTTTAAATATATGAAATTGATTAATTTTTTGCTTTTGTATACAGGATTTTGATTATAGCCCAGATTATTAATGGATTCATCATAATCAAGCACAAGACTACACTCACAACATTGCAACAAAAACACATTTTGACTTTGAATTCTATCAACAACTATTGTAGTGACATATATTGATGTTTGGATTTTTTTTAGGAAAAATTGTCGGAAATAATCCGAACTGTTGACAAACTGCTGTGAATAATCCGAAGTATTAATTATTAATGAATAATCCCACCTTTGTAGTTTTTTTGCTCGTGGCACCCCAACCGAAATTTTACCTGTTGTAGCAGGTTTTATCAATCCTTAGCAGGTAATCTTCTCCAAAGGTATTTTTATAAACCCCATCTACTGATTTCAATGTCTTCTCCATTGTTCTTCTTCCATTTCTTCCATTTTGTTCTTCCTTCTTCACCTTCCTTCTTCCATTTTGTTCTTCTTCCTTCTTCCACTAATTCCAACTCCATAATTCCAATGTCTTATCCCAATTACAATAAAAATAGGCTTGTTTTATGGAGTTGAAATTAGTGCGAAAGAAGGAAGAAGAACAAAATGGAAGAAGGAAGGTGAAGAAGGAAGAACAAAATGGAAGAAATGGAAGAAGAACAATGGAGAAGACATTGAAATCAGTAGATGGGGTTTATAAAAATACCTTTGGAGAAGATTACCTGCTAAGGATTGATAAAACCTGCTACAACAGGTAAAATTTCGGTTGGGGATGCTACGAGCAAAAAAACTACAAAGGTGGGATTATTCATAAATAATCAATAGTTGGGATTATTCACAGCAGTTTGTTAATAGTTCGGATTATTCCTGACAATTTTTTCTTTTTTTTAATAGTGAATTTTTGTAGAATGCAATACAATTACTTTTAGTTTTTTGATAATCGAAATAATATATACATTTTTTGTAGATTTTTGATACTTTATATTTGTATCAAATTATAGAATCTCGATATATATACTCTGTGAATGAATACTTATTTTAGTGCTTGAACAAAGCGTCGATATAGCAAGGGTCATAATAACTACTACAAAATCTGTTACAATTTTCAAGTGATGATGTCACAAAAAGTGACAAAGAAAAGTGTCACAAATAGAAAAAGGATACTCATACATGACGCAAAAAAAGCTCTCACAAACTTGAAAAAGCGTCACAAATTGCAAATAGTGACATAATATAGTGTCGTAAATTGACATATAGTGACTGAATAAAGCGTCACAAATTGAAATACATTTGGCACTAAAATTCAAATATTGACTTAGAGAAGCGTCTCTAATGCAATTAGCGACGCTAAAAAGTGTCGTTAAAATACACATAATGACAGTTTAAAAGCATCCCAATATGTGAAAATAGTGACGCTTTTAAATTGTCCGTAAAAAGCCACACTGAAAATAGCGACACTTTCTTAAAGCGTCGCTATTGTATATAACGACGCTTTTAAGCGTCGTAAAATGTCAAAATAAACGTCGCAAAGTGCCTTGTTTTTTTGTAGTGATTTTTCGGTGAAGGCCAATCCCTCACCGCCTTAATCTTAGCTGGATCCACGGTAACTCCCTCATTGGATACAAAATGCCCCAAGAATGATACTTTCTCAAGCCAAAACTCACACTTAGAAAATTTGGCATATAATTAATTTTCTCGAAGTATCCGCAATACTTTTCTCAGATGCTGCTCATGCTCTCTCTCATCCTTCAAATACACTAAGATATAAAGACCACGACGGACTTATCAAGACATGCACTAAATACCCGATTCATCAGGCACATAAAAGTTGCTGGTGCATTTGTCAACCCAAATGGCATTACTTTAAACTCAAAATGCCCATAGCGAGTCCTAAAGGTCGTCTTGGGTACATCTCTTTCTGCTATTCTCTACTGATGATAGCCAGATCTCAGGTCGATCTTGGAAAACATTCCCGCCCCCTTAAGGTGATCAAACAAGTCGTCAATTCTCAGTAGAGGAAATTTTTTGTTCACCGTAACCTTGTTCAACTCACGGTAATCTATGCATAGTCTCATACTCCCATCTTTTGGCTTAACAAACAACACAGGTGACCCCTAGGGTGAAACACTCGGTCGTATGTACCCTTTCTCCAACAACTCTTCTACTTGCTTTCTCAATTCTTCCACTTTTGCTGGTGCCATCCCATAAGGCGCTCTCAATTCTCAGCAACCCTTTCATCCTCAAAGATGATACCACTTTAGCTCGAAACCATGTTGTGCCCTTCCTATGCTTCACCCTCTTTCCTTTAGGCCCAACAAGCCTAACTTCTTGTTTGTCACACTCAATCTCTGCCTTGAAATAACATAACCAATCCATCCCGAGAATGATGCCTAAGTCATCTATGTCAAGCTCATAATAGTCACTAGGAAAAACGACTCCCCCTATGGTCAAAGGAACTCCTCTATATAGCCTAGTACACTGGAACAACTCTCCTGATGAAATCGCTATGACATTAAAGGTGGGTTCAGGGTCTTCTAATCTTAACTACTCAATCTTTGATGTGCATAGAAAAGAATCAGATGCTCTAGTATCAAATAATACTTTAACAAACATGGAGTTCACATGGAACGTACTTGTCACCACATCTTTCGCCGACTCTGCTTCCCTACTATTGATAGCGGTCAACCCTCCATTCATTTGATGTGCTACAGCCGTACTGGCTCCTCCATTGCCATTCCTGGTGTTGTTCCCACTAAATCCTCCAGTCTAGAAGCTACTTTGAGGAGTGCGATTTCCATTCTAATCTCTATGATGTTTGAGCTTCCTACCACTGTGATCATTTCTATTCTTGTTATTTTCCAAAATTTCCTGGTCTGGAGCTTTGTTGGCAAGTGTGTTGTTGAGCTGGATGTCCGTGCTTTGTAAAGCATTCATACTCTCGGTGTCCTAGCTTGGCACAGTATTTTCATTCTACCGGATTTCCATTGCACTCTTTACCGAGGTGATTGTTGGGACACTTGGCGCAAAAGAAGACCCTCCCCCTGCCATGGCGGTCCTTGATCACCTCCGGTCATTGGCACCTCTCAGTTGAGGCTTGCCATTTCTACCATTCTCGTTGTCTGGGTCATTGAAATTGCGATGCCTCTTGTTGTTATGAAAGTTGTTTTGCTCGGGAAAGCTCTCCTTGTTTTTCTCCCCACTTGTGGCTGCCACATTACTCATCTCAGGCCTTTTTCCTTTGGCCATCTTGATCAAGCTCCCAACTTGTGCAGCTCTTTGGTACATGGAATCCAAAGTGGTGTATCTGTCGCTATCTATGCGAACTTGCACCTCCTTCACCAATCCCAAATCGAACCTTTGCATCTTATTTTCTTCGGTGAGGACGCCATCAGGGCAACATTTGACACCTTCCATGAATTTCTTGTAATATTCATCCACGGACATCTCGCCCATCTCAAGCCTTGCAAATTCGTTGATTTTTGCTTCCTAATGTGCGGTGGGTAAAACTTTTCTCGGATTAACATCTTGAATTCTTCTTGAGGGTAGAATACAGCCTGGTCTACCCTCAAGTTCTCAGGGCATTGCACCACGTTGAAGAGTTTATCAAACTCTCGTAACCAAATTTTTAAAGCTGCAGATTCCCCAGCTCCTGAGTACGTTGGAGGTTTGTTCTTAGAGATCCTCTTGCTCATAGAGAAAGCTGTCTCTGCGGTTAAATTGGACTTTTTCTTCCGTTCCTCAGCCAATTCCATAACTAGCTCACGTAATGCGTTGTTGGAGGAGCGACGTCTTAAGTGCTTGTTGGATAGAGGAGGCATTTCCTGTTCACATCATATCCAACACGAATATAAGTTTACTTTTTCATACATGTCAAAATGTCGAGGAAGTGTGGTGTCGAGGATATAAACTCATGAGCTAAACATAAAAAATAATATAATAGTTACAACGTCAGGCTAATAATATAGTAATTAATGGCATCTTAAAAATGACGGGGTGTTACATTTTTAGATGTTTTAGTTGAAAATAATATTAGGGTTTAATATAAATATTATACGTAAAATGAACAACGATAGTTACGATTGGGATAGTGACATCCTGTTGAGTAATAATATGTCCAATAATAATGAGTAAAACACAGCTGAATAAAACACAACTCAAGTCGATGGGAGTAATGTAAATACTCCCAATATTTCTATAAATAAACTAGTATATAATAAATATTAATGCACAAATATTTTATTAAATAAAATACTTATAATAATTTATATATACTTACAATTAATTTAAGGTAACATAATTATATACTAGTTTATTTTCATATTTTTTCATATAAATTATTATAAGTATTTTATTTAATAAAATATTTGTGTATTTAGAAACAATACAAATGTGACCGTCATCTCGACTGATTATGATGATTATTAATTTTTTGTGGAATTGTAATTGAAAATAGATTCAGTACTGGTGTAAACGAAATTGTCACATGTATGGTAGCTGATAAAATGTGATTGTCTGATTTTAAATATCAAGTTATTTATTTCCGTTTTTACTTTGAGTTTCACTATTATAAATGGAATTAAATTGTGTAAATATTCTATTAATATAATCATTAATTATTTCCAAAATTACAACATTGTAATGTAAATATTTTAATCCAATAAAAAATGAAAAATAACCCAAACATCCATGGCTATCACTTTTTATTATACATCAAAATAAATAAATTATATGATTACTTTTTTTTTGAATATACATCAAAATAAATTGTATGATTACTTAACATTTCCTCCCTTTGTATTTGGAAATTGAAGTAAACTTTATTAGATTTAAAAATTGAAAAAATAAAAATATAACAATTGAAATTAAAAATAAGGTGAGCAAAAGAGGAAATTTCATTATGTAAGTGGAGTTGGCAAGTGGTGATGTACCACTTATATGGGACTACAATATGACACCACTAAGACAACTCAATAATCTTATAAAAAACCATTGCAAAATCCTATATATGGAGAAATGTACTAATTTGTTGTATCTGTCTTTTTAAATTTTTTATAGTAATGAAATAATTTGTTGTATTTGTCTTTTTGAATTTATTATAATACAAACATTATATTTAATGTTATTATTAGAGAATTTATTTAAATAATTTTGATAAATATCATTCAACAGTTTAAACTTTATTTTCTCGCTGGCAAATGATGATAACTAAGAGTATAAAGATTATGTCAAGTTTGCCTATTTTAGCCGGCCGATAGAGGCTGTCGTCCCACCAAATTTTTATAACACAAATTTTCGTGAGATTCGGTCTTTTTGATAGACTATTTTTAATTGGGTCAGCCTATCATATATATTTTTTAAAATATTGTAAGTAGTTATTTAAGCTATTGAAAGTAGGTCTTGCGAATACGGTAAGTAAACATTAAGTATTATGTGAATAGACATTAATAATACGATAAGTAGGCATTAAGTATTATGTGAATGGGCTGGTCTTGGGATACCTCTCTCAAAAAGTTGGTCACTCAAGTCAAGAAACTAGTTGTTTTTATAATGGTCAAAATTTGTATTGCCTGCTTCAAAAAATTTGTTTTAGTTAATCACAAAAAGTTGGACGACACGGTTTTATTATGAGACTGCCAATTTGTGTCGGTCTAATTTGCGCGTGTAATAACATTTTAACTTTCTTGGCATTTATCAATTTTGATCTTAAAGGTATCAATTTTGAAAATTGATTCCGATCAAAATTTATGCCTTTAAGATAAGATTAAAATATAAAAATGGAAAAAAAAATGCCCAAGTTATTACACGCGCAAATTGGTCCGACCGTAATTGACGGTCTCATTATAAGGCCTTGTCGTCCAGACAAGTTGTTTGTTAATTAATAATTTTTCACTATTCCTAAATGAGATTGCCTCACAGGTGTTTACTTATAATTTTAAAAATAATTACTTTATATAGTTATAGAGTGATTACTTATAACCTTAAAACGATCACTTACAATCTTAAAGTAATTAATTAAAGTAATGTGCTAATTATATATATGGGACCGTCTTATGGTGAGACAGTCTGATACGAAATAGATGGTTGGACTACATTAAAATAATTATCAAACGTTTAATAGTGCTTTGTAAAAGCAAGAGAGAGAAATTAATTTGCGTATAAAAAGCTGGTTGAGAGAATGCAATAACGAATATTTTCGTTGAATGAAGATGAGGCATACAAAATTAAGCAGCATTTTGATTTTGATGCTGTTTATGATGATTGGGTTATCAAAACACAGTTTGTGTGCAAATCATGAGGACGAAATCTTGGAAAGATGTGGAAATTATGCGTCAACTGCCCTGAACAAATGCCATATTCTGACGTCAAAAGAATGCTGCGAAGCGTTGCAAAAACTGCCTGCTGAATGTGTATGTGATATTCCTCAAGACAAGCGACCTGATGCACTCATTAAATTGGGTTCTCGTATCAAAGAATCGGCAGATCCTGTTTACTTAACCTGCAAGAATACTAAATTTGAAGATCCTAAAAAGTACTGTATCAATGGACCTTGATTCAATTGTTCCGAATATATGATTGCTTGACCATGTACGAATATACGACTTATTTCCCTTTTAAATGGTTTACGTGTTTCAAAATTAATGGAATTATTTATCAAATGATATACATCATTGTCTTGCCAAAATGTGTTAGTAAAAACGGTTAGCAAATCACCGTTATATGGTACGATTTCTTAGGGCGAGAGTTTTTTTATTGTAATTTATTTTTTTTTATTTTTCTTATTTGATTATTATGCCTTTTGTCTTTTGTGGTAATTTGTAAATCACTGTGATTGATTAGGATATTTTGATTGTCTTGCTAGAAAGTCTTAATCTAGATTTTCCTAATGATATGTTTGGGAACTATGAATTCATATGAAAAATTTAGAATCAACTCAAATTTAATGTTTGCCAAATCAAAAATTTTCAAATTTGAATTTATATTAAATTTCACCATTGTTTGAGAAATTTGGAATCAACTCAAATTTATTGTTTGACAATTTTTTTTTTTTTTTTTGAAGATTACAAATTTATTTTAAAGTAGTTAAAGTAGTTAAAATTTGGAACTATGAACTTCAAGTAAGACTACATTAAGGATCGACTCTAAGTCCCTTTATTTTTACGGTCATTATGAAAGAGATTTCCAAAACTAAAGAACAAGTTAGTGATAAACTGGATGAGTGGAGGGAAGCTTTGGAAGATAAAAGGTTGCGCATTAGTCGTACGAAGACTTAATATTTGCGTTGTGACTTTAGTATAGTAAGACATCGCCGATTGATGAGCCAGAGGTGTCTATTGGTGAAGAAGTGGTTACTAATATGACAAAGTTCAGGTATTTTGGATCAATCATTTAGAGGGATGCGGAGATTGACGGAGATGTCCACCACTAAATACATGCGGGTTGGCTCAAGTGGCGAGCAGCTACCGCGGTGCTATGTGATAGGAAGTTCCCAATTAAGTTAAATGATAAATTTTACAGGGTGGCAATCATACCTGCTTTGCTATATGCGACAAATTGTTGGCCCGTAAAGAAGATTTTCGAACAAGATGGAAGTTACAGAAATGTGTATGCTGAGGTGGATGTGCGGGCACACACTAATAGATCAAATTAGGAACCAAGAGTTTAAAAACAAACTAGGTGTTGCCCTTATCCTCTAAATATAAAACGTTTGTAAGAGCTAAATACTGTTTATGTGAACAGTGAAAACACTGTTTCTACCTTTTCCCCTTTCCCCTGCTCGTTTACCATTGAATGCTCAGTTCTCCTTTCTCCCATCACTTTCTTGTGTCCTCTCTAGAGCTGTTCATGGGCGGGGCTACCCGCTAGGCCCGACCAATCCGGCTCGAAAAACGGGCGGGCATGGACAACATTTTTCAAAAAAATTTAAAGTTTGGACGGGTAATACCCGCCTGCCAAGATAAACGGGCGGGTAGCAACACCAAAAAAATACTCACGGGTATACCTGCCCGCCCGGTTAGTTTAATATATTATTTATTAAATAATTAATTCTATTACATATTAAACTATACTACTACATGGCCCATACCCAACTTTAGTTTATTACTTTTCTACTAGCCTTAAGGTTTACTTCTTTTAGACTTTAATATTTTTAATCCTCAAAGCACTCAAGCAATCAACTATCAAAGTTCGAACAAGTAGCCAACTCCATCGTCTATATTCAATATTAATGTAATTTGAGTATTTTGAGACTTTGTATATATTTAGAATATTTTAGATAATGTATTATATTTTGTTTGTTCTTATAAAAACATAACTTTATAATATGATTTATGTTTTAAATTTTTATACAAAAATACCCGCCTACCCGTGGGTCCCGCCCACTTTATAAATGGGCGGGTAGCGACAAAAAAATATGCCCGCAAATGCGGGCGGGCTTTTGAATATTTAAGCCCGTGGGTAGAATTTTTAGGTGCTATCCGGTCCGCTACCCGCCCATGCCCGCCCATGAACAGCTCTAATTTTTATCTGATTCTTAGAGCTAATGTACTATGTAAAAAAAGAGAATCTTTTCCCATAATAATGCTTAGAGGAACAATAATTCCAACCCTGCGCTAAAAGAGAAAATAATTCCCTAGATACCGTCCACGTCAGAAGCAGATTGTAATTTAAAAAAAAATCCTACTAAACCGCCACATGGAGAAGCGGTTTGCTTTGTCCACAAAATCGTTACTGCAGATAGCGTTTTCCGGTGATTGCTTCAATCTCTTTTGTGAAGATATAAACCGCTAAGGTATAAACTGCTTCAATTTCAATTTAGTTTTTATTTACGGATTCTTATTTTGTTTCTCAATTATGAACAAAATGATCATGATGAATCAAACCCAGAAAATTGATTGAGTACTTAAAATGGGTTAATCAAGCCATTACCCAGAAAATTATGAACAAAATTGATTAAGTAGTTATAATTTTGTTCAAAAAATTGATTCTTATTTTCTTCAGAACATAATTTTGTTCATACTTTTCTGGAGTACTTATAATTTTGTTCAGAACATAATTTTGTTCAAAAAATTGATTGAGTACTTATAATTTTGCAGTACTTATAAAAATGAAACAAAATTATTTTCTTCCTTTTATGGAGTACCTACAAATTTACCACCATTAATGGATTCTTATTTTCTTTCTCAATCAAGCCATTACCCTAACATAAATCAACCCCATGGAAACTGCGCAATCAGGCCATTACCCAAACACAAAATCAACCCCCTTTTAATGGGTTAATCATGACAGGTAATGGGTCAAATACAACGTAGGGTGATTGGGATTTTTACTTAACCGCTACTTGATGTAGGGGTTTTATATGTTTTATTTTTTTAAATCCCATTAAAAAAACGCTTTTTGAAATAACGGTTAATTTTAATTTTCAAAGTTTACCGCTTTATGAAGTAGCGGTTTTGTTTAAAAAAAAAAGGAAAAGAAAAAATTCCCTGGCTGTCCTACGTGGACAATATTAGGGGAATTATTTTTTAAATCAATGTAAAGTGGGAAATATTTTTTAATAAAACTATATTGAGGGAAAGGTTCAAAAAAAGATGGCCAAGATTAGTACAACTGTTTTTTGAATAAAGAGTTGTATAGTTTTATAAAAGATATACTTTTGTTAATTTATTATATTTAATAAAAATATAAATTTTTGTGTATTCTAATTAGTTGTTTCAATAATTATTTTTTATTTATCTATATAATTAAAGCATAATAATATCAAATATATTATTTGCATGTTGAAAAAAATATCATTGCCATCGTTTGTTTGATACAAACAATACAAATAACATGTTATTTGTATCTTTTGTTCAAACAAACGATACAAATAACCTACTAATTGTATCTTTGGTTTTAAAACAACATACAAATAACTGTTATTTGTATCTTTTGTTTTCAAACGATACAAATAATGTGATATTTGTAACCCTCTTATTAGTAACCTCCAATATAAGTTACAAATAAGCTTAAAACCAAGATACAAATAACTATTTTTTTACTTCTGAGAAAATGATTCCTACACATAAGGATTTCAAGTTAATGCATTCTTCAAAACAGAACAATTAAATAACAGCATCGGCTATTGTTATCAGATTGTTGCCTTTTGTAGTCTCCTTGTTTAATTGTTACACTTATCACGGGCAATCTGGGAAAGGTGAGTATATCATCATTATCCATGTAATGAATATCATCTTGGAAGTCTGAGGTCCCTAAACTTGTGATACCTTGAAGGTCAGCCTCCAGCATAAGGAATAGAGACATTCAGATACCGATATACAAGATGATTTAGAGATCTTATAAAGTTCTTACCAAATACATTGTTGAGATTTAGAGCATGTAGGACATTATCCAAGGGCTTAGATATATGTACAAAAGCATATACTAAGCAAAAACGTAACAATAAAGCAAAAATGGGGCTGCTCGGTTGCTTGCTCGTTCGAGCAACATAGTGCTCGTTCGAGCACTTCCTTGATCGTTCGAGCACATGCTCCAGGATCAGTCAGTTTGGTTCTGCACCTTCTGTTTGATGTTTTAGGTGTTTTCTGGAAGTTGTTTTATGAATTGCTCGTTCGAGCACATTGAAATAATGTGTCTTTTCGTGAATCTAAGCTATGTTTCATGGAACAAAATGTTGTTATGAATGGATGTTTTACATCATAGTAAATCTAGGGTTATCACTTAGAGGGCGGAGGACCATGAGTGGGGAAAGAAAATTGCAAATTCAGTTGGGTGCCTTCATCAAAAATGCCCATTCACATACCACTACAAATAAATGGTTAAATGGCGACGAGAGCTTTCAACGCCTTTTGGAAGCTATTTGGTCAAAAAGTGGAATTAGCGACGACTTGGCGACGAAACCAAGTTCGACGCTAAATCATTGGACGCTAAATAAAACTTCGACGCCATTTGGACGCCAATTGTGGTCAAACCTACAGCTTCCACTTAGCTTCCAATAGGCGTCCAACTACCTGGCTTCCACTTAGCTTCCACTTTTTTGGACGCTGATTCGACGCCATCTTTCATAACAGACGGCTTCCACCTAGCGTGACTTAGCGTCAAACTCAAAAAATACTTAGCGTCAACTTTGCCGTCGCCATTTCGAAGCAAGCTTTTTAAATTTTTTCGTAGCATCAATTTGTATTTTATTATTATTTATATTTATATAAATATATTTTTATATATTTAATGTATTATATATATATAATATATTTTTATATTTATATTTTATATCTAATATTTATATATTTTAAAATAATTGGTAGGAAAACTAAACAACTAAACAATTAAACAAATTGAACAAATAGATAAATATACTATCTTAAAATTAACATAAATATAAAAGTACGGTACATAAATAAGTCTATTGATTGGGAGGTTGGGACACATTGATACAAATTATTTTGGCGAAGAAGATTTTGGTAAGATTCTGTTACGAACTACTTGATTGGACAACGTTCGGTGAATCTCGACGCGGTGGATGTTCATAAACCGATTTTGGAAAGCTTCTCTAATCGATCGTTGAACACCTTTTGTCTCCCCCAATTCTTTAAATTTTTCTTCAATTATAGCCAAAAAATCCGGTTGAGAAGTGGAGTACAAAGTGCTCTTGGATACATAATTTGAGAGGCGCACTAACCAAACACTATCTTCTGTTTTCTTTTACCTTGATCAACATTATTCACTGCGTCCAACCACATTTGATTTGGGTCTCGGTTGGATGCTCTTCTTCTGTAAAGCGATATTCCTTGATAAATTAAAAACTCAATAAGAATTATAAAGTTATTAATTAAAACAAAAATATAATAAATTACAAGTATGCAAAAGTATTACATGAACTTTTTCCGCTTTTGTATTTGTCCATGGAACAATTAGGATTATCGAACAACCCATGAGTTTTGTAAACACTTCATAAGGTGTGGGTTTTGACCCATGGAATTTTCCTGAAAAAACAAAAATAAGTTAATATTTACCAATAAATAAGTTTAAATTCAATATAATGATAAATATTTACCATATCCCGCATAGTTTTGCATGCGATGCTGAACTCACCGATATGGGTGGCTAGTCTCTTCCTCCACGTCTATTTGCGGAGTTTCGAGCTGAAATAGCCTTGTTTTCAGGAAGTTCCCAAATTATCTTCCATTGTTCCCAAGTATCCGGACTAACGAAATCGGCTTCCACGGTCTTACTCTTTGGCGCCTTTGTAAGCATATCAGAATATCGCTTTGAGGCTTTTTTTTCCCACGCCTTTCTAACTTTACGATCAAGGCGGGAGTCCCACTTATATTCTTTCTAAACACATAAATATTTTATTAGATAATTTTTTATAATTACATTATTCAAAAAATATGAAAACATTGAATTATGTTTTTATTTTACCTTAAACTCATCGAAATAAAAATCCTTGGTGGCTTTAGTGACACCCTTCCAACTAGTACCTTCCACATCTTGTCTGCAGTGAAAGGTACTTGTAATCTTGTTGAAACTAAGCTTCCTACCACGGATCAAAGCTTATAATAATAAAAATTAATCCATAGTAAAATTTCAATAATAAAAAATCGATATTAATAATAAGATTATGAAATATTTACTCGTTGATGTTCGTGTCCCATGGCAGATCCGGACGAGGATCATTACTAGTAACCGCTTCTACATTGTTAACAGAACCAGCAACCCCTTGAGAAGTACCTTGAGTATTTTGTGTACTCTCATTTATACTATTAGAGTTAGCTTGATTTCTGATTTGTTCATTATTTACCATAAAACCATCAACCCATTCATTGGAATTGTTCATGTTTTCTACACAAATATGAAACCCTAATTTTACACCATAAAATTTACAAAATATCGGATAAATATTAAAAAATCGAAAAATATCATGAAAAAAATATATAACAAATTCAAAAATAAAGCAGGATATTAATTTACATGAAACATTCAAAATACACACACAAGCGTTAAAATACACATGAATAAAAACATTAAATTAAAAAAACAAACATAAACTACACCACAATTCAAACATATATCCGAAAATACTTAGAAAAAAAGAATAAAAACACACAACAAACCCTAATTCGGAAATGAAACATTAAAAATAAAAAAAGAGTCATACACAAATTAATCATATGCATCATATTATCATGAATCATTAAATAACATAAAGAGAATTTTTAAAGAAAAACAATAAGTACTAACCTTTGATTAAGAAAAATCCGATTATACACTTGAAGAAGAAGAAAAGTAAACCAAGATGAAGATTAAAATGAGGATAAATTATTAGATGATTAAAAGTTTTGTGAGGCAAATGAAAATTAGGACAAGAATTGCATGTAAGATCGTGGAACATAAGCGTCCAGAACTTTGGAAGCTACTCGCGCCATGTATTGGTAACACGCAAACATTTAATATACCAGCAAAGTCAACAAAATTTGAAGAAGTACAAAAGCGTGGAATTTTGCATTAGCGTCCTCTTTTGGAGCTAAATGGTCCAAGTGCATGGGTAACACGAAAATCGATCTTGCAGGAGAATTTTCGAATGTCGATTTCTGACAACTTTCGTTCTTGCGTCCACATTTTGATGATTGGTTAATTTCATTAAAATTGAATTTTGAAGTTTTCCCTCTAATTTTATTATTATTATTATTATTATTATTATTATTATTGTTATTATTATTATTATTTTTATTACTGTTATTATTATTATTCTTAATATTATTATTATTACAATTTCATTAAAATTTCGAATTTTGAAGTTTTCCCTCTAATTATTATTATTATTATTATTATTATTATTATTATTGTTATTATTATTATTATTTTTATTACTGTTATTATTATTATTCTTAATATTATTATTATTACTGTTATTATTATTATTATTATTATTTTTTTGTTAGTATTGGTATTGTTCTTAAACACACATGCATATATATATATATATAATAAATTAGATGAAAATATAATATAATTTTGTAAAACATTACAAAATATGATATAAATAATTATAGAACTAATTTAAGCTA
This sequence comes from Amaranthus cruentus, assembly GCA_019425755.1. NCBI lineage: Eukaryota > Viridiplantae > Streptophyta > Magnoliopsida > Caryophyllales > Amaranthaceae > Amaranthus > Amaranthus cruentus. Next base: position 9,422,677 of record CM033451.1, on the reverse strand, counting down.
CTATTCATCACTAAAATAATCATCGTTCTCAGCTATTTCATCATCGATTCTTAGTCTTCTACTTACAAGATCCACATCCACGTCTTCATCAGTTTCTGCATCGATATCGTCCACATGTGGTACAATTTCACCAGATGAATCAAGAAGCGGTGCATGGGAAACATCTTCTTCAATTGTAATATTTTCCCTATTCTCTTCTTGAAAAGCAACATCTTTTGAATCTTGTTGTGTTTCACTGTCAAATTTGTTTTGTTTAACTTTACAAACTGCTCTCCAATCTTTCATATTTTGTCTTGTACTCGGATATGAAAGATAGTATACTTGAGATGCTTGACTGACCAATACAAATGGGTCATAAATACGATACGAACGACCATGATGTATGTCAACTAGTTTGTATCGCTTATGAATAACCAAAATAACATGTTTAATAAATTATTATTAATATTAAAATACTAATTATAATGATTTGAGAGTACACGCACCTATAGGATGCAATTCTGAACGTATACCAAGTTCTCGCAGATCGTGCCTTCCCTTGATGTGATCCTTTGTTTTATTTGGCACACACAGCAACGTGTTGAATATGTTATCAAAAACATTCTTCTCTATGTGCATAACGTCCAAATTATGCCGAATCATGTTTGTTTTCCAATATGGCAAATCCCAGAATATACTTCTCTTCTTCCATCCTGCAGAGTACTTACTAACTTGCTTATTATGATCTGGTGCATCTTCTTCATTGACTCTCAAAAATCCAAACTGGTCTAATTCATCAAGCAATTCATGCGCAGTCCGAATAATAGGTGGATCTTTGTTCTCAAGAACGCCCGATCTGAAATTTGTTCTATTTCTCCTATATGGATGGCTTCTATCTAAAAACCTTCTATGACAGTCAAACCAACACATTTTCTTGCTATGTGTAAGATAGAAGGCTTGTGAATCATCCATGCAGTAAGGGCAAGCATATCGCCCCGCAGTACTCCACCCAGACAGCATTGAATAAGCTGGAAAGTCATTGATTGTCCACATTAAAGCTGCTCGTAGTTGGAAATTCTCCTTTCGTGAGACATCATATGTATAAATCCCCTCCTCCCACAACATATTCAACTCTTGTATCAGCGGTTGAAGATATAAGTCAATGTTGTGCTTTGGATTACTGGGCCCGGGGACAATAACGGTAAGGAACATATAGGGCTTCTTCATGCACATCCATGGCGGAAGATTGTATGGTGTGACAATCACAGGCCACGACGAATACTGTTGACCCGAACTTCCAAAAGGGTTAAAACCATCAGTACACAAACCAAGTCGCACGTTTCGAGTCTCCAATGCAAAATCTGGATGTATGTTGTTGAATGTCAACCACGCTTCAGCATCTGACGGATGTATCATCTCTCCATCTTCAGTGCGGTGCTCTGCGTGCCACCTCATATGCCTAGCTGTTGCCTCTGAAGCATACAATCTTTGTAATCTGGGGCCCAGAGGAAAATAATGATATTGTTTTCGCGAAACCTTATTTCCCTTACTGTTTCTTCTCCATCTAGAAGTTTCACAAGCATGACAGTAAGTTGCATTCGCATTATTCCCCCAATATATCATACACCCGTTTGGACAACAATCAATCTTTTCCACGGGTAATCCAAGGGCAGCTATTTGTTTTTTGGTGTCATAGAAGTTGTTTACCATCGTATTCTCATCTGGTATCACTTCGTTCACAATAGCACAAAACTCGTCGTAACACCTCTCAGAGAGACGATGGTCTGTCTTTAGGGTTGTAAGTCGAGCAATAATAGACATCTTGGTGTGAGTTTTACAACCTTCAAATAGAGGACTATTTACAGCATTTAACATTTCAAAGAATTGTCTACACTGAGGGTTTGGATATTCGTCAACGTGTACCGGTGGTTCATTATGTACCGGTACTACATCAAACTGGGGGGGGAGAAACTGATGGTAATTGTCTGGAAATATACTAGCTACTGCATCATACACCATCTGTGAGTAAGGATTTTGGTTATTTGACGATTGCTCTTCTACTACCGCTACAACATTATTTGATGTTGTTCCTACTCGTGTGTTTTGATGATATTCCCACTCATAGTAATTTTCAACGAACCCCTTTCTCATCAAATGTTCTCTTATCTCGTTTGGTTCCTTATAACAACAATTCTTACATTTTTACAAGGACATCTAAATTGAGAACTCATGCTATTTTCCGGCAAAATCTAAAACTCTTCCAACCCTCTCATAAATCTTAAACTAAACTTTCCATTTTTTACGGTTATACATCCAACTTCTTTCCTCCTAACATTCATTTTAACACCTATACATAATATAATAATATAATTATTCAATTTATTTATTAAAGTAAATTAATGACAATAAATATATATAAAACAATTCATTAAAATAAAAATATATATAATAACAATAACATTATTTTTATATGAACTATTCAAGCAAACTAATAATAATGAAAATAAAATATATACAAAATAATATTAAAGCAAATTAATTATAATAAAAATAAAATATACATAATTAAAAAAATAAAACAAATCATATAAACATTAAAACAAATAAATTCTATGCTAGATACATAATATTTAATTAAAGCAAATTAATGAAAATAAAAATAAATAAAATAAATCATTAAAACATAAAAACAAATTACTAACCTCTTAAAGCTTTCCTTTCTTAATACTTAATACTTTCAATTGTTTCTCAAATATAAAATAACAACGAAACGTCTTGTTTATTTATACAAATAACGGCGACAACATGGCGACCATAAACCTCTCGCCAATTTCAAATTCAAAATCAAAATATCAACGGACTGAAATGGCGTCCACTTAGCTACCACAAGAAGAGGTCGCCAACAATAAAAAAAACAAAAGCAGCTGGCGTCCAAATAGCGTCCACATTTTTCGTCGCCAACTGGATGCATGAAATCAGCGTCCATTTAGCTACCAAATTTCTCGTCCCCATTTACCAAGCATTAAAAAGCTTGACTGTTTACATGTTGGCGTCCACATGGCGTCCAACTTGTCTCGTCGCTATTTCCTTTTCTCAGATGGCGTCCATCTTGCGTCCACATAGCCGTCGCCACTCGCGTCCAAATGATTTGGACGCTATTTCCCGACGCTAATCCAACAGTTTTTTGTAGTGTACCTTGGGTTCCCTCTTATTGGTGATAACATGACTAGAATATCGACATGGAAACCAGTAAAGTACAAAATTCAAACAAAACTGGCGGCTTGGAAAGCTAAAACCCTTTCGAGGGCAGGTAGACTTACCCTTATCAAGAGTGTGCTAAATAGCTTACCCATCTTTTTTATGACTCTGTTTAAGATGCCGAAGGCAGTTGCTCTCAAAATTGTGAAATTGCAAAGAAAATTCTTTTGGGGTGTATCTAGTAATGATAAGATGTCTATTCCCACAGTGAGATAGTCCTCAATTAAATTGCAAAAAGAATTGGGGGCTTAGGGGTTGGAAATATAATGTAAAAAAATCTGATTCTGCTGTTTAAATGGTGCTCGCGCTGTTCTAAATCTGATAATACTCTTTGGGAAAGAATCTTGATGTCAGTGCATATTATCAAGAGGTTAAAAGCCTCTCATGAAACTTTTCGGGATGTAAAGGATGGCTTGTGGCTCCAACTTACTAGCAATGATGAAGAAACATCAAAGATTAGATCGATTATCGAGGATGGAATGTGTTTGAGTGTTGGTGATGGTGAATCCATACTATTCTGGCGCGATAAATGGTTTGAAGGTGGTCCCTTAAAAGTTTTATTTCCTAGGAGAATTTCTTAGCAAAATTTCTTTATAAAGCAAATAGGATACTGGCATGGGAACGTTTGCAACCCATTCTACGATTGTTGACATTTGGTCCTAGACCACAGTGAAGTATTTTGATGGCAAGAGCATTCATCTCCATTTTCTGAAAATCTTCTTTCTCAAATTCAGTGATCGGTTTGGGAACAGTTTCGTTATTGGAGTTGGTAGTTGTTACCTCAAAGTCTCCAATTTCGATAACTCTCCAAACTTGATAATTTTCGGCTTTGATGAAGATTTTCATCCTATTCTTCCAGTATGTGTAGAATTTTCCATCGAACATTGGTGGTCTTTGAGTAGAATAACCTTCCTCCATTCTTTCATTCATTTTTAACATCTCTAAAATACCAAGATACAACTCTCAGGGTTTCCTGATCAAATGAAGAACAAGGCTCTGATACCAATTGTAGAAACACTTAGAGATTATGAATGCAACAAGAGGGGGGTGAATTGTTGTATTGCTTTTTCAAGTAGTTTTGCCCTGTTTTGCAGAAATTAAAATCTAATAAAATACTTAAGTAAAAGCAAGAATATAAAAAGGAGACGAGATTTAACGTGGCAACTTTCTAGGCCTTCTTAGATAGAAACCTACGACCACTTCGGATTTTAAACTTCTCTTAATATGTTTTAAGTAATTAAAGCAATTACATAAAACTTGTTCTTTTCTCTTCTCTACTAGGCCCCTTCTCTTTTTCTTCTCCTTCTCCTTCTCTTTTCTTTCTCTTGTTCTTTCTCACGGTTCCCTTTAGACTTCCCCAAGTCTAAATTACAATCTCTCAAAAAAAAACCTTTACAAAATAATTTCCTAGAATGGATAAAGACTTAAAGATTGCATAAGAAAAATATTTGTGAATTAATTGGCAATTAAAAGAATGAATATTTTTCTCTCCTTTGGTGATCTCTCTTGAATTCTTGATTTGGGCACACACACATCCTAGCCGGTTATGATATCTCTTTTATATGAGATAGGACCGTGTATTTTAACCATTATGCCATTATCTTAAGATGTGGGAAAGTGGAGAGGAGCCTTGGGAGTTACTCAAGGTCATTCGGTTATTTTTGGCTAAAAATAGTAAATTTCTTTTATTTTTAACCAATTCCTATTTATGTGGAGAAAACTTAGGGAGCTGGAACTCACGTTTTAGATTAGTTAATTTTGCCAATTAAATTTCTTTATGCAATCTATTTTAGAGTTTACCCGTACAAATAACTAAAATAAGAAAAACTTATTTTCCTACGTTTTAGTTGACTTTCTTCTCAGATTTGCTTCGCTAGGAACACTGCACTGTCTCCGTCAGATTTCTTCTTAATTTATCAAACTTGGAACAACAGTAACTAAACCTTCTTTTGACTTTTCTACTTGGACTCCAAGGTTTACTGCTTTGACTTTGACTTTGACATTGACTTTGACACGTTCATTATTCTTTAAGCAAGCCTTTAGGTGCCATCGACGATTTTTACAAATCGGATATATGACCTACAAAAAAATCTCTATGGTTTGTTTGTTTATAATTGTTAAGTTATCATCAAAACTCAATTGGGCCAACAAATTCCTCTTTTTGATGATGGCAAACTTTATAAACAAACTTAATTAGGACTAGAGTAAAATAAATAAAATAGAGCATGCAAGAGATTTGAGCAAGTCTAAGTAACGTTAGCAAATCAAATTATAATTTACCAAGTATTCATTTAAAACAGTTTACTCTAAGATTAAGTTTTAAAACATATCAATTAGTATCATATTCCAAAAATAATAAACATAACAACTTAAGTATACTTATGTGAATTTTCGAATATCTTAACAAGTTTTGGTAATTTTCTAAATGAAGCAAAACAGTAATACTCAAATAATATCTAAGCAAGCATGGGAACACAAGTATACCTTATCATGATTTGAGTTTACTTTAATAGAGAAAATTCAATCCAAACTATAGATTTGATACAAATAAAATCAGAGCAATGAAAATTTTAGAAATCAGGCAATGAAAATTTTTAGAAATCAGAGCATATATATTCTAACATGTATCAACAGATCCTATATTCTAACTAACATGTATAGATAAATATCAGAGCATATCAGAGCATAAGCATCACAAGCATAACATAAGTTTGTTGCCTTTCTTCTCCCTTTTGACATCAATCAAAAAGGACTGGATATATCACACCACAACACTAAGGCAAGCATTAGTGAACTTAAGAAAGTAAGCAGCAAATAACTTAGCAAATACCAGAACATTATCAAGATATGCAGCATATAAGCATCATAGACCATATGAAGGTAGTAGATTAAAAGTAGCAGCATAAGTTCCAAAAAAAATTACAAATTGTCGTACCCCAGATGGTACTCAAAAGAAAGTTAAATTGTTTGATAGTTAAACAGACATGCGATATGGCCAACAAACAAACTAAAAATGATTAAGTAGGCAGAAGAAGGAATCAGTGGGCAGTCTCCTCATCAACGAATTCAGTCTGCACTTCAACCGTATCCAGCTTTGCTCCAAGACGGGTCTCCATCTGGGACAGCTGATCAGTGATGGAAGCAAGTCTGAATAATATTTCTACTTTTATGAAGTGACATCACAAATAATCTGGGTGAAGTTACAAGAAAATTTTGTATTTTGTTGCTCTAAATTTATTACCGATTATAATGAGCTTAATTTATTTATAGAATTTATTGTTTGTTCTTTATTGTTTCTTAAAGAAGCTAAGTTCGGATCACTGTTCTCTGAAGTTGCTTACTTTTCTGTGTTATGGTTATCACCATTAGACAAGGTCGCTTCAATTTCCATAAAAATTTAATCTCTGGGAGAACCATGTAGATCTATGAAAGCTTGTACAGAAAGGTTCTACTGAAGCTTGTACCAGATAGCTGTTTCTTTTTAATTTATTTTTTTGATCTGTAAAAGTTGAAGAAGATGTAAAAAATGATAAAATAAAAAAAGAAAAAAAATGGGACTAAAGGTTGCGGTTTTTTTTTTTGTTCTAAAAACACGCTAAAGGCTGCGGTTTTTATGACCGCAGCAAATAAGTTTTTCTCATTTGCTGCTATTACTAATGCTGCGAGTCAAAACCGCAGCCTATACCCCCAAAAAAACCGCAGCCAATCTTGTTTTTTCCACTAGTGATTTAACGTGGCAACTTTCTAGGCCTTCTTAGTAAGAAACCCACGACCACTTCGGATTTTAAATTTCTCTTAATATGTTTTAAGTAATTAAAGCAATTACATAAAACTTGTTCTTTTCTCTTCTCTACCAGGCCACTTCTTTTCTTCTTCTCCTTCTCTTTCTCTTTTCTTTCTCTCGTTCTTTCTCACGGTTCCCTTTAGACTTTCCCAAGTCTAAATTACAATCTCTCAAAAAAAAACCTTTACAAAATAATTTCCTGGAATGGATAAAGACTTGAAGATTGCATAAGAAAAATATTTGTGAATTAATTGACAATTAAAAGAATGAATATTTTTCTCTCCTTTGGTGATCTCTCTTTAATTCTTGATTCGGGCACACACACATCCTAGCCGGTTATGATATCTCTTTTATATGAGATAGGACCGTGTATTTTAACCATTATGCCATTATCTTAAGATGTGGGAAAGTGGAGAGGAGCCTTGGGAGTTACTCAAGGTCATTCGGTTATTTTGGCTAAAAATAGTAAATTTCTTTTATCTTTAACCAATTCCTATTTATGTGGAGAAAACTAAAGGAGCTTGAACTCACGTTTTAGATTAGTTAATCTTGCCATCTAAATTTCTTTATGCAATCTATTTTAGACTTTACCCGTACAAATAACTAAAATAAGCAAAACATATTTTCCTACGTTTTAGTTGACTTTCTTCTCAGATCTGCTTCACTAGGAACACTGCACTGTCTCCGTTAGATTTCTTCTTAATTTATTAAACTTGGAACCGTAGTAATTGAACCTTCTTTTGACTTTTCTACTTGGACTCCAAGATTGACTGCTTTGACTTTGACACATATATTATTCTTTAAGCAAACCTTTAGGTGCCATCGACGATTTTTACAAATCGCATATATGACCTACCAAACAATCTCTATGGTTTGTTTGTTTATAATTGTTAAGTCATCATCAAAACTCAATTGGGCCAACAGGGGAAACTAAAAACATGCAATTTCCTTGTTGATAAAGTGATTAATTATATGCAACATGCCTTGTGTCCTTTCTGCAGTTTGGAGGTGTAATCTAACTCTCACATACTCTTCACTTGTCACTTATGGGGCGCCTGGATGATGATTTTTTGATTGGTGGGGTGTTCTAGGTATTCTACACAATGTGTGCGAAGATTTTCTTCTAGTATGAAGCATGATCTGCATGATCTAGTCCTTCTAGTATGAAAGAAATAAAGTCAAGTTTGAAGCATCTACCCTTGATCTCCATAACTTTGCTTACATAGTAAGAACCAGGATTTGGATTTGGGCCAAAGAACTACTAGGCTTGAAGGGCGTCTCGTTCCATGACTTTCAACACAACTTGCAAGCAGTGTTGCGGTGATGCTCTTAGTTATAGTGTTTGTCTTGATAATATCTTTTACACCTGTGTATATCATGTCGATTTTTTAGAATCTGGGTACGTACCCTTTTGGTGTTTGCTTTTTGAAGATGTTTTAAATGGTGTTTAAGATGGTGTGTATGGTGTAGTTTTTTTTAGTATGGAGTTGTCTTAGTGGTGCTCTAATGGTGTGTAAGGTGATACTTGCTCTGGTGCATAGTCCACTCCTATGTTGTTTTAAGTGGCCTGCTGCTTGGCCTCCTTTTCCAATGGCTTTTTCTCTCCCGTGGTTTTTTATGCCGGCGGTTTTGGGGCTCCTATGCTGCAGTGTTTTGGTTTTTCTTTCCATCTGTATATATATTCCTAATTCTCAAAAAAAAAAAATAAATTAAATTAAATTAAAATAACTCATATATTCTTAAAATTAGAATTGATCCAACATAAATCATTCACATATGATTGAAAACAAGACATATTCGTCATCTTTAGGTTAGTAATAGCCAAACCTAATATAAAAAAGATATAATTTATTTTGCAAATTAATTAATTTAAAATGTTATAACAAATACTAAAATGTATAAATTTTTTGTAATACATGTGTAATTAAAAAAAATAATAAACAAAAATCCACTAAAAGCGGATGAAAAATCCAGCAAAGAGCCCATAAAAAAAAATCCATTCCCATGATTGTTGATACCATTGATTTCCAAAATTAATTCCACTATAAGCAACATAATTAGTATGTAAAAAAAAGTGAACTTTATCCTTCCAAAAAAATTTGGGAAAACCATTACTAACAAATAAGGTCTTCCAAAAAAATTTGGGAAAACCATTACTAACAAATAAGAGTCAATATGATATATATATATATATATATATAATATATATATATATATATATATATATATATAATAATATATATATATATATATTATATATATATATATATATATATATATATATATATATATACATATATACATATATATATATATATATAACATATATATATATATATATTATATATATATATATATATATATATATATATATATATATAATATATATATATATATGTATATATATATATATATATTATATATATATATATATATATATATATATATATATATATATATATATATATATATAGGGGGGATCCAATGAGAAGGGTTTTGAAAATAAGAAGGGTAAGAAGGATTCTACACCCTTGATTTCACTAAAACAAAATAATCTATGGTCACGATTGAGCCAAAAACACATAATTGTAAAAGTAACTATGTTACACAGAAAGGTAACTATGACATAAATTTTAAAGTGTTGTTTTTTTATAACATAGTATCCTTTTTTGTATATATAGTGACTAAAAAAATTCAAACAAAATCCTTCTCATCCTTCTCATTTTAAAATCCTTCACATTTGATCCTAAATCTATATATATATATATATATATATATATATATATATATATATATATATATATATATATATATATATATATATATATATATATATATATATATATATATATATATATATATATATATATATATATATATTTTTTATTTATTTACTTTCGCAAATTCGAAATATATTGAAGAAAAGGAAAGCGAAACACTAAAACTTGGAAACCCAAAACCCCGCCGGCATAAAAAACCCCGTGAGGGGAAAAAGCCATTGGAGAAAAGGGACCAAGAGACAGGCCACCCAAAACAGAATAGGGGGGACTATGCAGTAGACACACGACCCAATCAGTGCAGCAATCACCTTACACACCAGAGTCCTTAAAAAAACCCTACACCTTACACACCAAAGCAATAGGACCAAAACACCAACGACCTAGAACAATAAACAATCAAAAACCACTAACAGCCGCTAGAATACACCACTAGAATAATGGGAAAATTATAAGCTATGTTGGCATCTAAGTCCAAACGCCATCGAATAGAAAAGAAGGTAGGACGGGCCTACGATATAATCGCCTCCAGGTTATGGATAAAATCATGAGAAGAGAAACCACCACAGCCTAGCAGCTCCTTTGCCCAGGTAGCAACTCTGATCTTCAAGTTATATGTAAAGCGATGGATGTCAGGGGTCTTCAATTCAAATCTTGCGTTATTTCTCTCGAACCACAACGACCAGATAGCGCAACTAAGAATCAAGATCCAAAGGTTCTTCCATTTTTGATTTTTCATCAGACCACCACATGCTATAATAAAGTTGTCGCACCTAGGCTAGAGAACTCCTTGAATACCCCACCAGTCTTAAATATTCATCCATACCCCCCAAGAAAACATACACGTAAAGAGAACATGCGAGTTTGACTCCACATCTACTCTGCAAAACGGGCAAAAGGCCTGCTGAATATCAATTACCCCCATTTCCATCATTTTGTCACTAGTTTTCAAACTCTCCAAACTTGCCAACCACATGGTCAACTGGGCTCTAGGGGGAAAATTGTTACGCCACATAAGATCAACAACTTATTTTGATACAATAGGCTCAGAGTGTTCATATACCTTTTCAACAATGATCTTTATGGGATAAGAGATGGTGGTTGAATTATGCTAGGACATACTATCTACAATACCTCTCCTCAGTGTCTTTACTATAAGAATGTCTTCTAGTCTCCCCACCTCCTCAATTTCCCAATATTACAAGACTCTTCGCCAACTCAGGTTCCAAGACCAAACTCCATCGTGCCAGTCACCCATCTGCGAAATAAAACAATTTTTTCTGTACAAACAAAGCAAACAGTCTAGGAAAAATCACTTTTAGAGGACCACAATCACACCACCTATCATGCCAAAACAAAGTTGAACTCCCATTTCCAATATTCACAATCAAACCATCTTCAACGATCTTTCGAATTTTCTCGGTAACCACATCATTGCTAACCATTTGACACCAAATACCATCCTTAACATTACTAAAAGTCTCATAAGAGGCCTTCAGTCCCTTGATGTTATAAACAGGCAAAATAATTCGCTTCCAAAGGGTATTGTCTGCATCTGAATAACGCCACCACCATATAAACAAGAGGATCAAATTTTTGTACATATTATTACTAACACCAAGGCCACCAAGATATTTCGGGAGCTCGATCGAGGACCAATTGATTGTAGGCATAGACTTCCTTACATTTCTATATCCGCCCCAAAAGAATCTTCTTTGTAAATTTACAATTTTTTGGGCAACTGATTTCAGCATTTAGAACAAGCTCATATAATACACAGGCAAACTATTAAGCACGCTTTTAATGAGAGTAAGTCTACCTGCCCTTGAGAGGGTCCTTGCTCTCTAAGATGAAAGCTTATTTTGGATCTTAACTAAATTCGGTTTCCAAGCTGAGCACCTGTTCATATTATCACCAAGGGGGACACCGAGATATGTAACTGGGCATTTTGAGTGGAGGCAAGCGAACCTTCTAGCAAGCTCCTCGGCCCACATGTGGTCAACAGAATTCCACATAATGAAACAAGATTTGCTGTAGTTTAAGCTCAAACTAGGCATCAAGGCAAACATATCCAAGATACAAAAATAGTTTGTAATACATAATGTATCATGAGGAACAAAAATAAGAGTGTCATCAGCAAATTGAAGAAGTTTCAGTAGTACCTTGTCCTTGCCAATCTCCATAGGTTCTATCAAATTCAAGCGTTGTGCCCTATTCAGGAGTCCCACCAGAACTTCAGTGACAAGAATAAATAAGTATGGGGAAAGAGGGTCACCTTGTCTCAAGTCCTTTTCCATCATGAATGGCTTCAAAGGAGAACCATTGAGGAGGATAGACATAGATGCCGAGCTCACACAGTTCATAATCCAGTGAATCTATTTTCTCCCAAAACTCAATTTAACCATGACAAGTCTCAAGAAAGACAAGTTAACGGAATCGTACACCTTTTGAAAGTCCAGCTTCAGTAAAGCCCCATGGATCTTTTTCTTCTTCAGCCATTTCAGGGATTCATTTCCAATTAATACACCATCGAGAATTTGTCTATTCATCACCAAGGCGCTCTGAGACTCATTGATCAAGGGGGAGATTACCATCTTAAGTATAAAGGAGAGAAGTTTGGAAATAATCTTATATAGGGCCCCCACCATGCTAATAGGCCTGTAATCTTCAATGGACTGAGAATCCATCCGCTTCGGGATAAGAGTAACCCATGTAACGTTAATGCTTCGAGCAGAGGAACCAGAATTGAAAAAATCGAACACAAACTCATATATATCCTCTTGCACCAACTCCCACATCTCTCTAATAAACATGAAATTATACCCATCAAAGCCTGGAGCCTTACCGGTACCACAAGCCCATACTGCACTTTTGACTTCTTCTCTCGACGGGATTGCTTCTAAGAAAGAATTTTGTTCTGCTGTGATTTTTGTATGACCTTCCATGTCGAAGTCAAAGTCAGGGATCGGTTCCTATGAAAACCTATGCTCAAAATAGTCCCGAACTTCAGTTTGAAGGTTTGACATGCCCTGAACCATTCGATCATTAATCTTGATTTGGGAGATCTCATTCCTTTTCCTCCTAAGTAGAGTCGACATATGAAAGAATTTTGTATTGCGATCTTTCAGACTGAGACCATAAGATCGAGCCTTTTGCCTCCAAATTCTCTCTCTCCTAACAATGTATGAGTAGAGATGATTTTGAGCTGCTTTCAATCTAGCCATCTCCAACATATTCAGGTCCCTCTGATCACTAAGCGGTTCAAGATCATGAACCAAGGATTCCAGCTCACAAATTTTACTATCTAATTGTGCAAAATGCCTCTTGCTCCAGACTCTAAAAGGACCATTGAGAGCTTTAAGCTTATTGTTCAGGGACACATTTGGTAGGTTTACCCATTCATTGCAGACGAACTTTTTAAACTCTGAATTTAAGAACCAAGCGTCGAAGCTTTTAAAGGGTTTGGGCCCCCAGTTATTCATAGATTCTAGAGAAAGAACAAGAGGGTTATGATCAGAATGCTTCTTTCTTTTCCACACAAAAACATACTTGGGAACTTTCTAATCCACACATTACAGCACCACCAGCCTCTATCAAGTTTGCTTTTCGATTCATTTCCCCTCCAAGTGAAACTAATGCCATGTAACGGAATATCAATAAGACCCAAGTCATGAATCTAGTTCGAAAATTCACTCATGCTCAAGTCACATCTAAACGTGCCCACCCGTTCACCAGTATGAAGAATAGTATTAAAATCCCCTAGAAGGAGCACATGTTTATTGATTTAAAGCACAACGCTTTTTAATTCCTCAAAAAAAATGTTTCGCCCTATCCTATCATTCGGTCCATATAACACCCCCACACAACATTCAAACATACTCATTCTAATACAACCTTCAAGCAAAATCCAACGCTCTCCCAAGAGTTTATTGTGGACAACAAAGCAACCCGGATCCCATACAGTCATAATTCCCCCTGCATTATTTTCATTCGCAAATGCCTCACATAAATCGAAATTATCATTTCCCAACATCCTTCTCATTCTACGTCGCAAAGAATTTTTGTGTTTAGTTTCAATAATGCCCATGAATGATATTGTATTTTTCTCCACAAGGGACCTAACGGAAGTCGTCTTTTCACCCTTGCCTACACCTCTTATATTCCAAAACAATAAATTCATAACCATAATAAAAGCACCATGCACCCAAAGGACTTACAATAACTACGGAGAGTTGTCCTCCATAATGAGCAGCCTCTTTGACTTTCGAAGATTAGAGATAACAACTTCCTCATTGTTAGAAGATATACCGAACATTTTTGCTGTGAGCCACGTCTTCTGGGTTGCCTCCAAACCCCTTGATGCGTGTCCGTGGCCAACACCGCATGGAACATTTTTTTCTTGGGCCTTCCACGCGGCCTCTTGTTTGAGTCACCCATCAATGAACTAGAACTGTTCATGGGCGGGTAGCGGACCGGGTAGCACCTAAAAATTCTACCCGCGGGCTTAAATATTCAAAAGTCCGCCCGCATTCGCGGACATATATTTTGGTCGCTACCCGCCCATTTTTAAAGCGGGCGGGACCCACGGGTAGGCGGGTATTTTTGTATAAAAATTTAAAACATAAATCATATTATAAAGTTAAGTTTTTATAAGAACAAACAAAATATATTACATTATCTAAAATACTCTAAATATATATAAAGTCTCAAAATACACAAATTACATGAATATTGAATATAGACGATGGAGTTGGCTACTTGTTCGAACTTTGATAGTCGATTGCTTGAGTGCTTTGAGGATTAAAAATATTAAAGTCTAAAAGAAGTAAACCTTAAGGCTAGTAGAAAAGTAATAAACTAAAGTTGGGTATGGGTCATGTAGTAGTATAGTTTAATATGTAATAGAATTAATTATTTAATAAATAATATATTAAACTAAGCGGGCGGGCGGGTATACCCGCGGGTATTTTTTTGGTGTCGCTACCCGCCCGTTTATCTTGGCGGGCGGGTATTACCCGTCCAAACTTTAAATTTTTTTGAAAAACCATGTCCATGCCCGTCCGTTTTTCGAGCCGGATTGGGCGGGCCTAGTGGGTAGCCCGCCCATGAACAGCTCTACAATGAACCCAACGCCTTTTGATTTTGCGGGGTAGACAAACCAGCCACAACCTCAACTGAAGTCATTGGGTCGAAATGTATACCCACACCTGCAGGAATCGAAGATTCCAGCTTTTCCAGAATTACTGGGTCGGTAAATCCCACCTTTTCACTCTCCATTTGTTCCACTAAGGTGCATTCTTCAAGTGGGGCGTCCCCATCAACTATAGGAGTGACTAAATCCTCTTGCTGCTTACCAATTCCAACCCCATAATCCACATTCATAGCATTAATAACGCCCAAACATTCAACATCAGTAACGTTCTGGTATAAATTCTTGAAACCAACTTGTGGTATATTATCAACATTGTTTTCAATATCTTTCCCCTCAATTAGAGACTCACTGACCTGCAAGATTCTAGAGATACCATGGCCATTCGAATCATCAAAATTACACGATCAACACAATCAAGCGACCCACTGGCATCACCCTTATAGTCACACAGTCCACATTCTCTAACCCATACATCACAACTCCCATTCTCAAATAACAACCGAACGCGAGCATCGACTTTATTTTGAGCTTTTGTTCTCACCAGCAAATTTTGCATCACCGACAAAACCGGACCCCACTTCTCACCAATCATCTTCATATTCTCAAGAGAATAGCATTTAGGTTGTATACCGTAGCATTCAAGCCATACTAATCTATCCCCAAAGCACTCCCCTTTAGTCCATTGTCTAACATCATCAAAATATTCCCAGAAAATACTACTCTCATCCAACGCAGCTAATAAACAAGTTTCAGAGTCAAAAGAGATCAAAAGTTAGTAGGGGAAAGATAGTACATACCCATGAAGGAGGAGCTGAACCCAGCGAGCTTCGAAGATATCAGACGTAGATTAAGCACCTCATTATCCTCCACTATGACCGCATATTTTAACAACTTCCCGACCTCCAGATTTTCAGCGACGTTCAGGGAGAAACAAACCGTGGTTACATTCGCAGCATGCTCAGGCGAGGAATCCCTTCGTTTCTTCCCCATAACAACTTCATTATACCGTCTAGTATCTCTAAAGGCGGGGGTTTTTATCCAATGTTTTCTTCCAGCATCTACAGCTTCTAGTCTTCGCTCGGGGGGAACCTTTCACCACCTTTCTTGTACTTGGCCCATGAAACCCGGATTTTTTCCATCCAGCAGTGAACAGCCGTCGAGTTTCCTAATGGAATGATCAGCATCAACTGATTTCCTGAACCGAACAAACCCAAACGTTTCAACTCTGTTTGGCCTTCTTTTACTCGAGATAAAAACGTCTTCTACATCACCTTCCCTTCCAAATAGCTACCACAAGTCTTTTGGAGTGGTTGAACATGGAATATAGTCAACAAATAGAGTAGAGGAACCAACAAGGAGCGGACTATCTCGAAAGTGGGGGAATTCCCGAGGTCCGCGCCTCGATGGGAGGTTGTAAACCCCTCGATTACTCATATTGAAATTTTAAAATTGCCTGCCTCTTGGTCTTCCTGCCACGTTCCAACCGGCTCTCTCCTCACACTTTCTCTCACTATATATATATATATATATATATATATATATATATATATATATATATATATATATTTATATATATATATATATATATAATATATATATATATATATATATTATATATATATATATATATATATATATATATATATATATATATATATATATATATATATATATATATATATATATATATATATATATATATATATATATATATATATATATATATATATATATATATATATATATATATATATATATATATGTATAGATTTAGGATCAAATAAAAAGGATTTTTAAAATGAAAAGGATGAGAAGGATTTTGTATGATTTTTTTTAGTTGCTATATATACAAAAAATGATACTATTTTACAAAAAAAGAACACTTTAAAATTTATGTCATAGTTACTTTTCTGTGTAACATAGTTACTTTTACAATTATGTGTTTTTGGCTCAATCGTGACCAGAGATTTTTTTATTGTAGTGAAATCAAGGGTGTAGAGTCCTTGTCACCCTTCTCATTGGATCCCTCCCCTATATATATATATATATATATATATATATATATATATATATATATATATATATATATATATATATATATATATATATAGAGAGAGAGAGAGAGAGAGAGATCGAGAGAAATCCTATCCAAACATACCATTGGACACATCTGGCGAAACCATATACCCCGCAGAGCACAACTGACCCTTTGGTTGACAAATTTGGAAAAGTTGAAAACTGGCGATAAGCTTCTCGATAAAGGTCTCATTGATGTTCAACAGGCTCTTTGCCCCTTTTGCAGATCTACAGTAGAAACAAACTCCCATCTCTTGTTCTCCTGTGAATTCTCTTGGCGTATTTGGATGTATTTGTTAGATTGGTGGGGTATTCAGGGGGCTCTTCATTACCAGTGTGAGAGTTTCGTTGCTTCTTGGGATGGCCTGATGAAGATCCGAAGATGGAAGAAATTATGGAACCTTATCCTTGGTTGCGTTATTTGGTCTTTATAGTATGAGAGGAACAAAGTAAAGTTGGAAATGAAGACCTTATCTTTCCATGAGCTTATCTTCAACTTGAAAATCAGAATTGGGTCATGGGCGAAAGAGCTTCTAGGCTATGGTGATTATTCCCTACATGATTTTATCCATAATCTTGATGCTATTATATCTTAGACACTTTCAGCGAGGTCGGTTTTCGCTTTGGTTTCCTTTTGGTTTTGTTTGGTTTCTCTCTGTTTTTTCTGTATGTTTTCTGTATTGGTGTCTGGTGTGTGGTTGATTGGTGGTTTAGTGTAGATTATTCCTTTGTGTGTGAGGTGATCCTGTAGTCATCATCTTTGGTGTGTAAGGTGATATGTAGATGTTCTTGGCGATGCATAGTCCATCCCTATGCTGTTCTGGTTGGCCTGCTTCTAGGTCTCCTTTCCCAATGGCTTTGGTGGTTCCTAGTGGTAGTGTTGGTTTTTTGCTCCACCATTTATATATATCCCTAATTTGCGGGAAAAAAAAAATAAAAAAAAAAAAACAATAACTTAGCACTTAAGGCTCATAAGGTAGAAAAAGTTTAAAGTAGACTTGGTCAACCTTAACTTTTTGGTGGAAGAAATTTTCTCTCTCACTCTTTACCCTACTTTCAATCTCTCACTCCCTTACTCTAGTTATAAATTTTTTTAAAAAAGAAAAAATATATATTAACTTAATTATTAAAAAATTTTCATTTAAATTTAAATTTTTTATTTAATTTTTTTAATCTAAAATTTTCAGTATTAAATTAAAATTTTTTTAAAAATATTTTAATTAAATTAATTTTTTTTATTTTTTAATTAAATTTTTTTAAAAAAATTAAAATTAAAATTTTTTATTTTTATTTTTTTAATCTTTATATTGTAATTTTAAATTTTTAAATTTTTTAGTTTTTATTTTTTTTTAAAAAAATAATAATTTATGTATAAGAGTAAAATGGACCAAGTGTGAAAGTATAAGAGTTGAGTGAAATAGAGTGAAAGTGTAGAGTGAAGAGTAGGAAGGGAATAAAGTACAGTGGAGTTAGGAAAGGTCACGGGTCCAAGACCCGCGCCGGACTCGCCCCTTGGATCCGGGTCGGATAGGGATTTAAAAAATAATTGGCGAATCCGGGTCTGGGTCCGAGGCCTGGACCTTGTACCCGCCCCTCGAACCCTTAAGAAATATTAAATTGTCCATTTCTATTTGTCTTCTACATATGAATTTTGCTCCCAACACTTATTTTCTTTTCAAATAATCATAATATATATAAATATATATGCTACTTGCTAAGCGTTAATCCAATTACCCTTATTTCATGGACTCGAACTAGTGTTTATGATAGAATTTGTAAAATACGATAATAACTCTCTTACAAATATACGACTAATATAATGACTTACAAATGGTTCAAATTTGACAAATCAAAGAGACATTTTTTAGACCCATTAATGACCCTAGACCCATCAGATTCGAAGGGTCTGGGTCTAAAAATTTTGGACCCTTAGGGTCCCGATTCGGGTCTGGATCTCAAAAAATTAAAAAGGTCCGGGTTCGTGTCTGGTTGGACCCGCTCCAGACCCGTCCAATGACCATCCCTCAGTGGAGTGTCGGACTTGGTCCACACTAATATAGTATGGACCAAGTCCACACAAATCCTTCTCCATAAGCTAATGATACATTTAAGCCCAAATTCTTTAAACATTAATTAGACTACCATACAATACTTCCTCTATTCCAATATACTTGCTACATTTACATTTTTACGCAAATCAATGCGTTATTTTGTTTATTTATATGTCGAATTATACACATCTAATTATAAAAAGTTAATATTATGAAAATATGCGATTAGACAATTCAAACAAGATCCCACTTGACTATATTTTTACTACCATATTAGCTGCAATATATAAAATAAGCTTGAACGATGAATAGTGCCCAAAACCGAAATGTAGTAAGTATTTCAGAACGAAAGAAGTATAACAGTAACTCTCTTGAGAGATTGTCTTTAAACCTATAACATATAAAAACTAATTTTTAAATGAGACGTGAGACCATCTTTATTGGGCTGACCCAATACATATTTTAATTCTTAAAGTGATCACTTACAATATTATAATGATCACTTATAATTTTAAGAACATCATTTTATAGTTTTAGAGTGATTACTTATAACTTTAAAACGATCACTTACGATCTTAAAGTAACAATTAAAGATACGCTAATATATAGACTGTATTCATAGTAAGACAATTTCGTACAAGACGAGCTCTACGGTGAGTTGAAAATTAATTTGTGCTAACATCCTTTTGACAATATATTTTCAGTATATAATTTTTTGTAGTTAATTTTTCCTTACAAAGGAAGTAATTCCAAACTGCCTATTTTCTACTTACATTTACAAGCATATTCTATTACTTTTAAATTAATTTCATTAGAGAGGTTGGGTTTGGGGATGTTTGACATTAAAATTTCAAAATATCCATCGGGGATTGTAGCATATTTAGTCTCTAATTTTGATCCGTATGGTTGGGTTCAACGGATTCCAAATGGTAAGTCTGAAAGAGAGTATTATCTCACGGTTGCTGATGCTCATGATATTTTTTGCTTGCCTATCAATCCACGTAGTTTAATACAAACCTCGTTTAATAACATGGATCTTGTTTCTAAGTGGAGGAAATTTCTTTGTGTCGGGGATAATGATGAGCTAAAGACCTATATGATCCTGGATAAGTTTAAGGACTATCCAGAGGGTGGTAAAGAGTTTAAACAATTCTTTGTTTTGTATGCCAGTTCGACAATCTTGGCTCCATTGTCGGAGCACAAGATTAGATACAATCTACTACCGGTTATGGAGGTTGTAAGTTCAATTTAGACGTTTGACTGGTTGTGCCATTGTTCTGCTTGTTGCTTATTGTTATCGTGTAGTTTTCAAGGGGTAGAGGTTTCCAAAATCGCTGTCATTGATAAAGAACATTTCTGACCTGATGTTGAAAGTTAGGTTTTACGAGGAGAGAGAGGCAAGGTTTGGTAATGGTAGGATTCTGGTTGATGGTTTTCTTATTCATGAGGTAAATAATGATTGTACTGTTGAAGGGAATTTTTACAGTGTTGATGATGTTGGTGAGGAAGGTGAATGAGAGGTTGGTCGTAAAGAAATGAATGTAGATGCCAATGAGGATCGTGTGAAGGATGATTTGAACGATTTTTTGAAGTTCAAGATTCTTGTTGGTGTGAAGAAGGATTCTGACATCAAATCTATTGTCGAAGATGTGAGTCTATTTATTTTTTAAAGTTGTTAGCAACTAACTGCATTGAAATTCACTGGATAAATTGAATTTTACATTCTCACAAATGTGTTTGTTAAGTTGTTAATTATGGGTTTTGAAATGATAATTGATGGTGTTGTGTCAACGATTTATAGTGTTTTTGATTGACTTTAAAAGCTTCAATTTTCATAAATTGTATGTTTTAATGCCTTAATTCTTTCATATAACATAGTAGTTGTGGTGTTGTTTTTAATAGTCTGTTCAAGAGGCATGTTTGCTTCTGAAAAGAGATATAGATGTAGTGGTGCACACATACATATAAAGGTTGTGTGAGGCCACTAAAAAGAGTGGGAGAGGAATAACGTAAAGTGGAGTGGAGTGGACTGTAATAAAGTGAAGTGTAGGACTTGGTCCAAACTAATATTAGTGTGGACCAAGTCTACACAAATCCTTCTCCATAACCTCACGATACTGTTTCGGCTAGGAAACTGTCGAATTTGTAGAAGGGAACGTTTGAGAGAAAGTACCTTCAGGTTAAGGAAAAGGTGGTGATCCAACCACCGCGCGTGGTGTACCTGCAACCACAAGGAAAGACTAAACCGGGGGTTGATGTCCCGAAACAGCTCTCCGATGCTTAAGTCAGATCAGAAAGGGAATAATACGAATGTATGTATTTTTCGAGTTAGATTGCGTAACCTTGCTTAGGTAGAAGAAGAGGGTATTTGTAAGGATCCTTGGACATCAGGTAGTAACTGCCGGGAAGTTACTTCTGAATCAGTAACTCCTGACGAGTGTAATGGTGCGAGTGGCATCATTGGGAGTGGTTACCAGCGATCATGGGCAGTTATAAGAGGAAGTGCCTTTAACCAGAATAAGTTAATTAACTGCCCTTTTGTTGCTGGCTATCTTTGTTTGACCAAAATCAACTAGATTGACCTTGACTTGTATATTTGACCTTTGACCCGTTGACCAAGGGTATTATAGTAACTTTAAACAGGTGGGATTTATGATCCCAACATTGGCCCCACACATATAGGATAAGAGAATAACTTACTTCGGGGAAATTGAGCATGGTCTATATGAGGGAAGATCGCGCAATGACGCTAGGATTTTGGTGAATCGCCTTTGTATTTGAAAATTCGATGTCTCGGATTTCCTAAGTCTCGCATCTCCAAAGTCTCGGATTTCTAATGTCTCGGATGATTTAAAGCGTATGTAGGGATACTTAAGCAAAATGCTCCCAGCCTTCTGCCAGGCACAAATAAGGGGTCCGAATCATGTAAATCTCGGACTGCTACGGCATATGTGGGTATACTTGGTGGATTTGGCCCCCGCACCTTGTAGGGTAATGAAGGGGGGTCCGAATCATGTAAATCTCGGACTGCTACGGCATATGTGGGTATACTTGGTGGATTTGGCCCCCGCACCTTGTAGGGTAATGAAGGGGGGTCCAACTTATAGAAGTCTCGGACCTTATGAGTATACATAGGTATACTTAGTTAAATTTGGCCCCAACACTTTGTAGGGTCAAAGAGGGGGTCCGACTTATGGAAGTCTCGGACCTTAAGAGTATACATAGGTATACTTAGTCAGATTTGGCCCCAACACTTTGTAGGGTCAAAGAGGGGGTCCGACTTATAGAAGTCTCGGACCTTAAGAGTATACATAGGTATACTTAGTCAGATTTGGCCCCAACACTTTGTAGGGTCAAAGAAGGGGTCCGACTTATAGAAGTCTCGGACCTTAAGAGTATACATAGGTATACTTAGTCAGATTTGGCCCCAACACTTTGTAGGGTCAAAGAGGGAGTCCGACTTATAGAAGTCTTAGATTTAAGAGTATACATAGGTAACTTAGATGAATTCACCTAAACGCTTTGTTAAGTTTAAGGGGGGGTCCGACTTATAGAAGTCCCGGACCTTTTGAGGTATATACAGGTATACTTAGAATGATTATGCCAACAAGTGTGTTGTTTCATCAAAGAGCATTAATGGGGGTATTAAATACTCACCTACCGCATTCTTGTAATCTTGTTCCAAAATCATTCTTGTGAGAGAATATTCCAAAAAAATTCAATTCATTTTCTATAGCGAGAAGCTCTGAGATTTGGCGATTTTCTGACAATTCATACTTGGAACAGGTATGCTCTAATTTTTGGATCAAACTCATAAATTTCTTTCTTTTTCATTTGATATTCAATATAATTTTCAAATCTTCAACCATTGTTCATAGATCTTCAACCTGTTCTTGATTAATTTATTTTGATTTTGTAACCTGTATAAATGTTCATAATTTGATGTTCATAAAATGGAGACCTTATACTTAGAGGATTTATGTAGAGAACCCAACTTAACTTGAATAAGGACTCGGAATTCCAAAATACAAGGACAACAATTTGTTCTGATGAGTCGGATGATGGTAGTCCAAGGTACCAAGTGACTCCGCATTATGAACCAATTCCGAGTGATGATGAGTCTGATGTTTCACCTTTTTACCCACCAGAGACCATTTTACCCTATCCCTGGGAAGTCTCTTTAGCGTTTGTTCTCGGATACTTGAGTGTTGAGCCTAAACTTTTAGAGTTGGTTCATGTAGATATGAAGAAGACGGCGGAAAAAGAATGTTCACCAAGCCGGGACACTGTAAGGAAAACCCCTCACCCGTTTTACATTCCCCAAGGGGGGCCTTTAAATTACTTTGTTGACACAACCATGATGGACATACTAGATAGCGATAGGCGTAGTATGGCCAGAAGATGGGGTCTGATAGAGGGTTACGACGTTGTGAAGCCGGCGTTGTATGATACAGTTCGCTACCCTCCAGGCGGGTGCATAGCCGTATGTGACAAGGCTTTCGAGTTAGGCTTAAGGTTCCCGCTACAGCCTTTCACCAAAGCTGTTTTAGAGCTGTTGAACATAACCGTGGCCGAGTTTTACCCCAATGCCTGGGGTTGTATAGTGGCCTTCATCTTGGTGAGTAAAGGGTTAAGGACAGAATCCAGTATGACGGCATTTCATCATATTTTCCGGGCTAGGCTGTGTAGCTCGAAGACTAACGGTGCCGGATGGGTGACTCTGTCTCACCGAAGGGGATTTAAGATAGTAGGGGAGTTGCTTGACAGCAACAAGCTTTTCAGGACGAAGTTCGGCTATCTTTACAACAGACACGGCTGGGACATAAAGACTACCTTTGACATAGACCCTAAATTAGAGGCTTTCAACAATGATGTCCCGGTTTGTAGCCAGGAAGAGGCAATCATCGTACGATATGCCACCATGTCTGTAGAACTGAACCGTAAGCCAATCTTTGCGCAGCGTAGGTGGATACCAAAGTTCCTTGACCTAAAAAAGGAATTGTTTTTGTCTGCTTATGATATCAGTCTGAGGACTAATAAAAGTAGGTTTCTTAAATCCGTGTCATCATGATTGCCGTTTCGCAGGGACTTATCAGCTTCCTTTTTTTGCAGGAGTCGCACGATACGAGGTTAGGTTAAAGTATAAAGCACTAATGGCACAATTCAATACTCTAAGTGCCTTTGCCGAAGCATTGAGGACGGCAGATCCTCAACCGCCGGTTCCTCGCCCACCAAATGTGAGTTTAAAACATAGTTTTTTGTTTTCAGCATAAACCTTGAAGAGGGCTTAATTAACCTTTTTATACATTTCAGAATTTAGCCACCGTCATGGACGGTGTCAAGGACGCCCCGAGCCACGATGAGGCTCGGGTTTTATTGGAAAAACGGAAGGAGATCCCTTCTCCCGAGGACTTGCCCGCGAGGGAGGCGTCGGCCAGTAAGAAGAGGAAGAGGGTCTCTTCGAAGACCAAGACCAAAACTGCTCAGCCTACTCTGGACAATCCGGTGGTAGTGGAGGATGAGGAAGATGCTTCTTCGGATTCCGTCGAGCAGAGGTTCAAGAGGAGGGTCATGCCCCACCTATTCGCACCGGTGTTGAGTTACTTGGGGAGCTTAACATGTACGGGATGAAAAGAGTGTACGAGGATGGTGCTCGCGAGTATAACGACACGTATGGTCCGTACACTAGGGGGTGGAAAAAAAGAAGTGTGTTTTGGGACTTACCGTACTGGGAAACTAATATGATCAGACACTGTCTTAATGTGATGCACATTGAAAAGAACTTTTTCGATAACATTTTTAATACAGTGATGCGTGTCGAAAAGGGAACAAAGGATCATATTGGTGCACGTAGAAACATGCAGGAGCTCGGCATCAGAAGTGCATTGCATTTTGTGGGGAACGAAATCCCAATGGCATCTTATACTCTAGATGATAGAGGGATTTATGCTCTGCTTGATTGGCTGAAGACGTTAAGGTTTCCAGATGGTTATGTGTCCGACTTGGCTAGGAACATTGACATGAACAAGCATTCCATATTCGGAATGAAAAGCCACGATTGTCACGTTTTCATGCAACGCTTAATTCCGATTGCCTTTCGTGAGCTTTTCCCTGTACCTAATTGGGAGGCTCTAACTGAGCTAAGCTTGTTTTTCAAGACAATAACTTCTCCAAGACTGAAAACGTCTGACATGATGAAATTAGAGTTGGAAATACCAGTTATACTGTGCAAACTGGAGAAGATCTTTCCCCCCTCATTCTTTGACTGCATGGAGCATTTACCCGTCCATTTACCATACGAGGCAAGAATAGCTGGACCCGTTCAATATAGGTGGATGTATCCATTCAAACGGTATGTGCACATCATCCAATTAATATTTATGATTTTTTAATTGTTTTATTATGTATTGTCTAATTAATATATTTTTTTTCAATTAGGTACTTACGTCATCTGAAACTCAATGTTGGAAACAAAGCCCATGTTGAAGCGTCAATGTGAAATCAATATCTTACCGAAGAGGCATCTCATTTTGTATCTCTTTACTTTGTGCCAAAGGTAAGATGTAGATATAAAGACCTTCCTATGCAGGACGACGGTGGTGAGAACAATGGTAGATCAAGTGTCCTTTCAATTTTCACTCACCCAGTCAGATTCCATGGGAGGGGTAAAACAAAATTGATAGACGACGATGATCTTAAAATCGCACACCGGTATGTTCTGATGCACTGTCCTGAGGTTGATCCTTATCTGAGAAGATCAGCTACGTTCTTCTATGCCGCCTTCCATGTCGCGACACCAGTTCGATGCTTTACTCGAAGAGCAATTTCCCATATTCTTCAAATATTACGTAAGTGTCTGTTGTTTTTCTTTTGATATTACTCTTCATATAGTCTAACTCTATGTTTGGTATTTACAGGCTTTTGCTGGTCAACTCGATTCTGCTCTGAGCGGCCAAATACTGAAAGACATGGCACTAAGACCTTTGAAGTATGCAAAAACGTATAACATCTGTTACGTCAATGGTTATAATTTCCACACTAACAAACACGCTACGAGAAAAGCCGCAGACAATAGCGGCGTGTGTGTTAAAGCAGCCGATGACAGTGAAGACAGAGACGACTTCTACGGCCAGCTTGAAGACATTATAGAGCTTGAATATCCAGCACTGCCAATTAAGAGAGTGACTCTATTCAAATGTCACTGGTATGACCCGAATCGTCATGGACGTGGATGCGGCACACGTGTTCACAAACGCTACCAGATAGTAGACATCCACATCAACCGGTTGTACGGAAAGTATGACCCATTTATCCTAGCTAGTCAAGCGACCCAAGTCTACTACATGGCGTATCCAAGTTTAAGACGAGATTTACGAGATTGGCGAGCTGTGTGCAAAGTCAAGCCCAAGAAATACCAAGTTAGTGTTGCTACAACCAATGAGGTAGATGACAGCGCATTCCAAGAGGAACAACGCATACACTTTCATGTCTCGTATGAAGACAATGTTGACACATCGCTTCGCAATCCTTCCGGACAATTCATTGAGTGCGAGGATGAACCGGAATCGCTGACACCAATTCTCGACGAAGATGCTGATGTTGATTTAATATTGTCCGGTGATGAGCAAAATGATGATGAGGCTGAGGATTTTAGCGATGAGGGTGACTTGGATGTAAACTATTACTAGCATTAATTAATATACTGTATCTTTTCATTGTATGTCACTCTTATCATTTTTATTGTTTGTTTCTAATCCTAGTCATTAATATTTTAAATTTCTACATTACTCTCAAATAATAATTTCTTTCTTTTACATATATTTAACTAAATAATAATAATAATAATAATAATAATAATAATAATAATAATAATAATAATAATAATAATAATAATAATAATAATAATAATAATAACGAATACTGTCTTCCTGAGCAACCAAACGGATCGAAACCGTCTGTACACAAACCAAGCCTCACATTTCTAATCTCGGCAGCAAAATCTTGATGTGTGGCGTTGAAATGTTGCCAGGCCTCCGAGTCTGCGGGTGACACATTTCCCCCTCTTCGCTGTGGTGCTCAGCGTGCCATCTCATCTCACAGGCCGTCACTCGAGACGCATACAACCTTTGTAAGCGTGGGCCAATCTAAAGATATATAAATTGTTAGCAGTACGACCCCAATAGATCATACACCCATTAATGCAACAATCAATCCTCTCTGACGGCAAGCCAAGCCCCGCTATTTGCTTCTTTGTGTCGTAAAAACTGGATGTCATCGAGTTCGGTTGCGGTAAAGCCTGCCGCATCAAAGTGCACATATCATAATACAACCTCTCAGAGCAATTATGTTCTGTCTTCAGATTGGTCATCCTACCTATAATCGACATCTAAGAGAAATTTTCGCAACCTTCGTATAGTGGATTGTTTGCGGCACTAAACATTTGAAAAAACTTTTTCGCCTCCGGATTCGGCTCTTCGGGAATTGCGTACTCAGGCGACTGGGCCTCCACGTAATCGTATTCATTTTGGGGAAAAATGTTTTGTACGCATCCGGAAATCTACTCGCAGTAGCAGCACCATACGAGCGTAGTTATTTTCCACCACAATCGGCTGTTCGGGTAAAACATCTTCAGACAACTGTTGCCTATCAAACGCGTTATTGCCGCTGCTACCTTCACCGGCGGCAATATCGTAGTGATGCCTCCAATCGTAATATTGTTCCACAAAACCTTTCCTCAGCAAATGCTCCTAACATCATTTTGATTTTTAAACATAACATTTTTGCATTTCGCACAAAGACATGTAATTTTTGATGAACGCCTCTTTGACAAGGTAAATTTTATAAATTCTTCTGATCCTTTAATGAACTCTATATTAAAGGACCCGTCATCAAATTCTCTTTCGTACATCTAGTTTCTATTGTACAAATAATAGCTACCGTCATCCGTCATCGTGTACACCTATATTAAATTTTAAAACACACTTAAGCTTATAACTATAAATAAACTACATGTTATGATAAACAAAAATAACACATCAACAAATCAAATTGATACATCAAATAATCGTACGGAAATAAAATATTAAATTAATCTAATACTATTTCATTTAATCATAATACGAATATAAAAACATATTTCAAAAAATTAAAAGTAATTTTACACAAATAAAAAAAATAAAAAACATACAAAAATCAAATATCACACATGTATACATAAATAAAATAAATTATCAACAAAAGATTTATTTTCATGCATAATTACGTATAATAATAATCATACATGTACAATTTTAAAAAAATTTACAATGTCAGAAATATACCTTTTCATAAAACCGAGTTTTTTTGCGTTCGTTCACAATCAAATACTAAGAGATGTGTTTGATATTTTGCGTTTCGCCTATCAAGCACTAACATTTACCTGGTTTACATAGACGAAACACAAAAATTATGCGACATTTTATGCGACTAAAATCTAAATTTGAAAGTAGAACAGTGCATTTTTTTCCCGCTCAGGATTTAGGCGAAAAAATAGGCGACCAAATAGGTCAGGCGACAAAACAGGCGACAAAAAGTGTGCGTCGCCAACTTGGAAGAAGGCTTTTGGTCGCCTATTTTGTCGCCTGACCTCTCTGGTCAGAATTTTGCTTTGTCGCCAAACGTGAATGTTTTTTTAGTGAGGGTAATTGCAACATCTTTTTTTTTTAAATTATTATAATAGGTAAAAATGATGTGAAATATCTTTTTCAGTTTATGTATCAAAAAATAAGCAAATAAGTACTTGTTTCGACCGCATTGGATAATATCTTGTAATTTTACCATAAAATTATTAAACATTTATCAGCGTAAATGAATTAAATGGTGAATTAAACATTAAAATGGTGAATTAAACGTTAAAATGGTGAATTAAACAAAAAGTGGATGCTAGCATATGGAAAAAACTCAAAAAGTGATGAATTAAACGTAATTTAATATAAGTATTATTAGTATAATATTAGTTGTATTAGCATAATATATATTAATTGTATTAGTGTAGGATTAGTATTATTATTAGTTATATTAGTATATTATTAGTTATATTAGTATATTAATATAAGTATATAGTGTACTATTAGTCGTATTAGTATAGTATTAGTCGTATTAGTGTATTATTAATGCTTTATTTGACTAATATAATGTAGTATTAGTCGTTTTTTTCTCGTATATTGTTACTCGTATTAGTTTATTATTAGTTGTATTAGTTTATGGCCTAAAATTAATAATATCTTTGTTTGCATTCCATTTTCAAATAAATCAACCCACCTTGTAAAAACATATCAACCAAAAACAATTAGTAAAACTTAAATTGTCTGAATTAGAATGACATGAAGAACTTTAAAAAATTATTCAAGTATATTGAAAAATTATGGGTAAAGTTAGTGACTTGATTTTTTTTGTTTTGAATATTAGTAAATTGATAATAAAAAATAAAAATATAAAAAAATAAAAAAATTAAAAGAAAAAAAAACTAACAAAGAAACGAAGATCAAACTCTAATTTGCAAAACTTAGAAACTTTATCAGAATAAATTGAAACTATATTTAAGAGATCAAAAGACTGACCTTTTAGATGATTTAAAGTAAAAAAAACAATGTTAACATGTCATTTTATTTTTTATCGAAATGTAGTATGTCATTGAATATTATAATGTACTTCTATTTTTAGTAAATGTCTTAAAAATAAAAGTACATTATTTATTATTCAATGACATACTTACATTTCGATAAAAAAAAATGACATATTTACATTATTTTTACTTTAAATGCTAGAATGTGTTTTACACTTTTATGAATGGCCACCTGCGACATAGTAAAAAAAATCTTCGTCGTACTCTTTGTATTGCCAAGAATTTTATGCTTTCTTTCTCTTGTTCTTTTGCTGTGTTGTAGGTTCTTGTTTGATGTAAATCCCCTGTAATTGTATTCATCTGTAAAATTTAAGTTAAATTATAAAATTGAATAAATTTTAAAAAACAAAATAATTAGGTCTAATATACTAGTTTTCATATATAAAATGATACTCTCTCCGTCGCATTAAATATGCATTATATCCATTTTGTTACCTCTCACTTCCTTTTAATCTCATCCATACATATTAAACTAGAGGTGCACACGGCGCGGTCCGATCTGACACAAAAATCAGACCTAACTAGAAATTTTGTCTGAAAATTTTTCAAACCAGGCCATACTAATTTTAAGACCAAACCGGACTGAACCAGACCGTTGTACAATTGTTTTTTTTCATTTTAAAGCAATTTTTTTGGGATGAAACTGTTTTCGATTCCTTCAAAAGAGAAATATAGACCGACAACAATCATCTACACTAACCACATAAATCCAAAGAATAACATATTCACAGTCATCCAAATAACATTCGTAAAAAAGAAATACAGGTTGTGATGAGAAATAGGGAATGCGAGATTGATCAAATGAAAACACAATATTAGATGAGTAGAAGAGAGTACAAATTCGTAGGGATGAAAGCATAAAATGTTAAAGAGTACAAATCTTGTTTCTTGAAGTTTTATCAGATCAGTCCACTTTTCCAGGCTATAAGGATACGACCACCATCAAAAATGTTAAAGAGTACAAATCTTGTTTCTTGAAGTTTTATCAGATCAATCCACTTTTCCAGGCTATGAGGATACGACCACCATCATGCTAAGATAGATTAGTAGTAAAACACCAATTAGGGAACATACGTAGATAAAGCGATCCTAAGCCCTTTCGCTTCACCTTAGTTTCTAGGAGACCAATAAGGCTTATATTATAAGAAGACAGGAAGTGAGCAACCTCCAACTGTTTCCTAACCTTATTAATGCCCCTAACATTCCAAGCTCCAAAACTAATCATGTTCCTGGATGGGATCAGCTCCCAGCGCTTCATTATTAGAAATATCTCCCTGCGTCAAACTAAGCACTCCAAAGCCATTGCTAACAGGCAGTACATGTTCTTGGCGGAGAACCAGACAGGGTAATTGTATCTGCACGACATCCGTACAAGGCCGGGGGTCAAGCTGCTGCACAACATCCGTATAAGGCTGAGAGGAAGCCTGATATTATTATTATTATTATTATTATTATTATTATTATTATTATTATTATTATTATTATTATTTTTATTATTATTGTTAATAGTAGTATTACTAAATAATAATAAATTTTAATATTATTATTCGTAGTGTTAATTAGTATTAGTACTAATACTATTATTATGAATTTTATTTGTAATTTTATTCTTTTTTGTTATTATTATTATTATTATTATTATTATTATTATTATTAATATTATTATTATTATTATTATGTAAAAGAAAAACAATTATTAATTGAGAGTAATATAGGAATTTGAAATATTAATGACTAGGATCGATAAGAAATAAAAAATAAAAATAGTTCGTGTTAAATACCATAGAGTGATACAATACACTTATTAGTACTAGTAATAGTTTACATCATCTTCTTCTCATCACTAAAATACTCAGCGTCATCCTCGTTTTGCTCGACACCGGACAATATTAATTCATCATCGTCATCTTCGTCGAGAATTGTTGTCGACGGTTTTGGTTCTTCATCGCACTCAATAAACTGTCCGGAAGGAGCGCGAAGTGATGTCTCAACATTGTCTTGATAAGAGACCGGAAATTGTATGCGTTGTTCCTCTTGGAATGCGCCCTCATCTACTTCATTGGAAGTAGCAACACTAACTTGGTATTTCTTTGGTCTGATTTTGCACACAGCTCGCCAATCTCGTAAATCACGTCTTACACTTGGATATGGCATGTAGTAGACTTGAGTAGCTTGACTTGCTAGGACAAAAAAGTCATATTTTTTGTAGGACCGATTGATTTGGATGTCTACTATCTGGTAGCATTCGTGAACATGTGTACCGCTTCCACTTCTATGATGAGTCGGGTCATACCAATGACATCTGAATAAAGCCACTCTCTTGATTGGCATTGCCAGATATTCAAGCTCTATAATGTCTTCAAGCCAGCCGTATAAGTCATCTTCGTCTTCACTATCATCGGCTGCTTTAACACACTCTCCGCTATTGTCTGCAACTTTTCTCTTAGCGTGTGTTAGTGTGAAACTTATAACCATTGACGTAAAAGATATTATAAGTTTTTGCATATTTCAAACGTCCATGTGCCATGTCTTTGAGTATTTGACCGTTCGTAGCATAATAGAGAAATGATCGACAAAATCTTGTAAATATCCCAGAACAGAGTTAGACCAAATAAACAATAATGTCACTCTAGAGAGAATATAAACTTACATATTGTTTGAAGAATATTGGAAATTGCTTTTCGAGTAAAGCATCAAACTAGTTACGTCGCATCGAAAGAGGCATGACAGATTGTAGCTGACTTGTGAACCTTCTCAAATAGGGTTAAACCTCAGGACAATTCATCAGAACATACTGGTGTGCAATTTTCAGATCTTCGGAATCTAACAATCTTGTTTTCTCCCTCCCATGAAATTTGACTGGGTGAGTGAAAATTGAAAGGACACATGATCTATCATCGCCGTCGTCGTGCATAGGAAGGTCTCTATATCTAGATCTTACCTCTGGCTCGAAGTAAAGAGATACAAAACGACACATTGATGCTTCAACATGATCTTTGTTTCCAACAATTTCAGATGAAGTAAGTACCTTATTGTAAATACATTTATTAATTAGACACGACATATCAAATAAATAATAAAACATTAACATTAATTGGATGGCGTGCACATACCGTTCGAATGGGTACATCCACCTATATTGAACGGGTCCAACTATTCTTGGCTCGTATGGTAAATGGACGGGTAAAAGCTCCATGCAATCAAAGAATGATGGAAGGAAGATCTTCTCAAATTTGCACAGTATAACTGAGATTTCAGACTCTAATTTCATCATGTCTGACGTTTTCAGTCTTGGTGAAGTTATCATTTTGAAAAATAAGCTTAACTTAGTTAGAGCCTCCCAAACAAGTAGATGGAGCAGGTCATGAAAGACAATTGGAATTAAGCGTTGCATGAAAACGTGGCCATCATAGCTTTTCATTCCAAATATGGAATGTTTGTTCATGTCAATGTTTCGAGCCAAGTCGGACACATAACCATCTGGAAACCTTAACGTCTTCAGCCAGTCAAGTTGAGCATAAACTCCTCTAACATCTAGAGTTTACGATGCCATTTGGATTTCGTTCCCCATAGGATGCAACACACTTTTGATGCTGAGTTCTTGCAAGTGTCTACGTGCAGCAATATGATCCTTGGTTCCCTTTTCAAGGCGCATCACTGTATTAAAAATGTTATTGAAAAAGTTCTATTCAATGTGCATCGCATCAAGACAGTGTTTGATCATATTAGTTTTCTAGTACGGTAAGTCCCAAAACACACTTCTATTTTTCCACCCTTAGTATACAAACCATAAGTGTCGTTATATTCGCGTGCACCATCCTCATATACTTTATTCATCCCGTATATGTTAAGCTCCACAAGTAACTCAACACCTGTGTGAATAGGTGGGGCATGACCCTCCTCTTGAACCCTTCCCATGAAGTTAACCGTGTCTCTTCTGAACGTATGACGGTCAGCAAAAAACAAACGATGAGAGCCAAACCAACACATCTTTCTACTGTGTCTCAAATAAAAGGCCTTTGAATCGAACATGCAATAAGGACATGCATTTTTACCGTGAGTATTCCATCCAGATAACATTGAATATTCCGGAAAGTTAATTATTGTCCACATCAATGCCGCTCTCAGACAAAAGTTCTGCCTCGTGTACACATCATATGACAGGATGTCGTCTGTCCACAACATCTTAAGTTCCTTAATCAAAGGCTGAAGTTAAATATAGATGTTTTGCTTAGGATTATTAGGCCCTGGCGTAGTGACTATTAAGAACATGTATGGTTTCATCATGCATATCCACGAACGGAGATTGTACGGTGTAAGGATCACTAGCCATGATGAATACTGCCTTACTGAGCATCCAAACGGATTGAATCCGTCTGTACACAAACCAAGCCTTACATTTCTAATCTCGGTAGCAAAATCTGGGTGTGTTGCGTTAAAATGTTGCCAGGCCTCTGAGTCTGACGGGTGACACATTTCCCCCTCTTCGCTGTGGTGCTCAGCGTGCCATCTCATTTCACTGGTTGTCACTCGAGACGTATACAACTTTGTTAAGCGTGGACCTATCGGAAGATATATAAATTGTTTCCTTGGAATTCGTCTATTTCCAACATCGTCTCTAAGTTACTTCTTTGTGTCTTGAAACCACCTTATTGTCGAGCACGTATGACATCTTACATTAGCAGTTTGACCCCAGTAGAATATACATCCATTAATTCAATAATCAATCATCTCTGATGGCAACCCAAGCACCGCTATTTACTTCTTTGTGTCTTAAAAACCGGATGTCATTGCGTTCAGTTGAGATAAAGCCTCCCGCATCAAAGTGCACATAATACATCCTCTTGGAGCAATTTTGTTTTGTCTTTAGATTCGTCAACCTCTCTATAATGGACATCTAAGAGTAATTTTCGCAACCTTCATAAAGTGAATTGTTTGCGGCACTGATCATTTCAAAAAACTTTTTCGCCTTCGGATTCAGCTCTTTCAGAATCACGTCATCAGGCGACTGTGCCTCTACGTAACCGTGATCATTTTGCGGAAACATATTTTGGTACGTCTCCGGAAACCTACTCCCAGCACCATCATGAACGTTACGAACGTAATTATTTTTCCTCCGGAATCGCGTCTACGGGTACTACATCTTCAGGCATCTTTTCCCGAACAAACGCGCTATTGCCGCTACTACTACCTTCACTGGCGGCAATATTGTAATGATATCTCCAATCGTAATAATTTTCCAAAAAACCTTTTGTTGTTAGCCCTCTTAGGTTTTGATGTTGACTTCACTCTAAATAAACTAATATGTTTTAAAGTTTATTTTATAGGTCAAATATCTGATTTTGTTAAAGTCGTTGATGGAACCTAAAGACTTGGTCAATGGAAAGTGCATGTAAAAAAGTTAATCAAAAGAGTCAGATATAGAAGAGCACTTAGGATGATAAATGTAAACAGGAGGTCTATTGTTCCAAATTTAATGATCTGATGAAATTAGCTAATGGAGACAGTGCACTGTTTCCAAGACCGTAGTTAGAGAAGTCACTAGCTGAAAATTGACTAATATTATATTGTATATTTTTAGCTGTGTAATGGTTAGAAACTAAGTAAATTGCATAAATAGTTTTTTTTGTTTTTTTTTTAAAATGCACTTAGGATTTATATTAAATCAAAAGAGGCCAAAGTTACAAGACTTCGTGGAAACAGGTACATAAAAATAGTTTCACCAATCCTCCCCGTATTCCAACGAGCCACTAATTGAGCAACATTATTACAATTCCTACGAACAAAATTACATGTGAATGTAGCAAACAACACTCTGTGTTTTGCAATGGCATCGAGTAGAGCATAATGGGGCGAGAACCCTGTGTGATTGTGTTGAATGCCATGGATAACAGTAGTACGGTCACCCTCTAAAACAATACGAGAGTAACCCATGCGTAAGGCTACTTCCACACCATAAGCAGTTGCGTTGAGATCACTGAGTTCTGGGGACCATGTAGCATACATACGCCTCACTCCCGCAAGCAGCATCTGTCCATTTGCATCTCGAGCAACAATATCAAGGCCTCATTCTCCCGTATCAGCCACGTGGGCATCGAAGTTAATTTTAATCCATTCCTCGTCAGGGGGAATCCATCGAATAGGGACCACTTGGGGACTTTGAGTATGGCCTTTAAAAACACGAGCTGCATAAATGTTGTAGTCACTGACCAGCTTCACAAACTTGGTTACAATGGAGGGAGATCAGGTGCTGTGCTCAGGAAAGCTTTCTGATTTCGTGCAAACCAAACCGCCCAACGGACGCCTGTGATCGACGAGATGGTCTCCTCAGAAGCATGTGCAAGGAGCCATAAGAATACGTCCTTAAAACATGTGCGGGGAGCTGCATCCATAAGAACATACCGTTTCAGACTCTGACTCACAATTCACGCACAGGGGGGAGGCAGCAATGTGTCTATGATGGTGTACTTCGTTGACCGCTAAGCTTCCGCTGCACGCTCTCCATAAAAAGTGTCCAGCTTTTGGTGGGCAATTAATATTCCATAATTTTTTCCAGAGAAAAACATCAGGATTTTTGGAGGAATCAGTGACTCTAAAATTTGCAACCATCATGCCAAACCAGTAGCCAGTCTTCACTGTGTAGCGTCCATCTTTGGTGTGTATCCAGTACAAGTTGTCCATCGGCCACTATTTTGACAGAGGAATCCCCAAATTAGCATCACGAGTATCCTGATCCAAAGAATCCCTTAAGGCAGAGAGATCCCCTTTCCCATTGGTGAAATCAATGATGTCTGACACCCTCAAAAGTTTGGAGTTATTCACCTGAGAGGGCATAGGCGAGGCCGTTCCATTCTTCACAATCCACTTGTCTTCCCACATATTAATCGATAGGCCATTCCCAACTCTCCAACAAAGACCTTCTTTGAGTAAGGATTTCCCATAGGGTCCTCCAAGTGTAGCTGGGAGTGTACCCTAGTCTTGCTTCGAGAACATGCGAATGCTTGAAGTATCTCGCTTTAAGGATGTTAGCTAATAGAGGGCACTCTCCGTTATGAATTCTCCAGACTTGCTTAGCGAGTAGGGCTTTATTAAAAATTCTGATGTCTCTAAACCCCATTCCTCCTCTATTCTCTGGAACACACAAATCCTTCAAGTTGTGCCAATGTATCTTTAGGTTACCATTTTCAATTCCCACCAAAAGCGCGCAATCATAGAGTTGATTTCTGATAGTAGGCTCTCGGGTAGGCGAAAGATGCTCATTATGTATGTTGGAATAGCCTGGATCACAGACTTTATCAAAATCTCCTTGCCGACTCGGGATAAGTATTTCTCCTTACATCCTTGAAGCTTTTTCCAAATACGTTCTTTTATGCACTGAAAAATAGTACGCTTTGATCTTCCTATGATGGTTGGAAGGCCAAGGTACTTTTCATGTCTATCCACTTCCATGACACCAAGGTAATCAGTGACCTCTGTCCTTAAACTGAGGGGCACATTCTTGCTAAAAGATATTTGGGTCTTCTCATAGTTAACTTTCTGACCGGACGCTCTCTCATAGGTGCTAATTATATTAGCTAGATTTGAGCATTCCTGCATAGACGCTTTAGCAAAAATAGTACTATCGTCAGTAAAGAACAAGTGAGAAATAATCGGCGCACCGCGGCATATCTTCACACCATGAATCTGATTAAGAGTTGTAGCACGGTGGATTAGGGTGGAGAACGCATCTGCACCTATGAGGAACAAGTATGGGGAAATTGGGTCACCTTGTCTGATCCCCCTAGATGGAATTAAGTTACCAAAGATCTGCCCATTCAGCTTGAAAGAGAATGAAACACTAGTGATGCAGCTCATTACTCGGTGGATCCAACTATCACTGAATCCCATACAATGCATGACTCGCTCAAGGAAGCTCTATTCAACCCGATCATACGCCTTACTCATGTCCAACTTCAATGCAAAGGAATTATTGTGTGGAGATTGATTATTCTTCATAGTATGGAACACTTCAAAAGCAATGAGAGCACTATCTGTAATAAGCCGCTTCGGGATGAAAGCACTCTGATTCAGGGAGACAATATCACCTAGGAAGGATTTGAGTTTGTTTGCCAGAACTTTTGAGATGATCTTATAAATCATATTGCAGCAGCTAATGGGGCTAAACTCCGTCATCGATTTTGGCTCATTGCATTTTGGTATCAAGGACATGCAAGTTTTATTAATATCATTAAATCTGATATTCCCTCTCCACCAGTTTTGCACCAGAGCTACCACATCACCTCCTACAATATCCCAGAAGGTTTGGAAGAAGATTGCATGAAACCCGTCTGGCCCTGGGGCTTTTGTAGGGTGCATGTTGAAAAGCGCTTCTCGTACCTCCAAGGCATTTGGCTCTTTATCCAGCATCTCATTCATATTGTTAGTAACCACTCAATCAATGCCCCTTAAAGCTTCATCAAAGGAATCTGGGGAGCTAGAGCTGAAAATTTGGGAAAAGTAGTTTGTGATGATATTCATAAGTTCCCTTTTATCAGTTTGTGATCGTATTCCTTCTTCGCCTCGAACTAGCTTTATGGTGGAAATATCTTATGTTTTTGTCTCCATCCTTCAGTTCATTCGCACGAGCCCTCATAAACCAATATGATTCCTGCAAGTAATGTAAGTTATCAAGCTCATTAGGAATTTCATTGCAGGTTTTAATCAGATGATCATCTGGAGCACATCTCTGAGCTTTGAAGAGGTTCTTTTCAGCACGTTTAATCTTCTTACGAATATCTCCAAAGGTATTGCTTGACCACTGCTTGAGACTTTTCGCACACATATCAATACGGGTCACCAAGTTCTCACCCATACCAGCTATCCACACCTCTT
Source organism: Amaranthus cruentus (assembly GCA_019425755.1). Taxonomy (NCBI): domain Eukaryota; kingdom Viridiplantae; phylum Streptophyta; class Magnoliopsida; order Caryophyllales; family Amaranthaceae; genus Amaranthus; species Amaranthus cruentus. The sequence continues at coordinate 9,384,066 of CM033451.1, read as the reverse complement.
CAACCACTTTTTGACACTCCTCATTCGACAACCACATAGATTAAAATTTGAAAGGGCGATCGTCGTTGTACTCATCAAAAGAATGGCTAGCAGTGAGGAGGATTGGCCCATGATCAGACCTGTAAATAGGGAGGTGAAGAACATTATAATTGGGGAACATATCACGTCATTCCACATTTGCCAAGAATCTGTCCAAACGTTCCATGACCAAAGTGTTTTGGCAAATGCCTCTACGTCATGTGAAAGAACCACCGCGAAAACCCAGGTCATTAAGAGAGCACTCAGAGACGCATTCCCGAAAGGCTTGCATATCTCTCTCACTTCTATTAGCACCACCGATTTTCTCATATTGAAAGAGGATCTCATTGAAATCTCCAAAGAATAAACAAGGGCCATCAATCGACCTTTTCAAAGTAGGCATCAAGTTCCATGTTTGGAATTTTTGTGATCGATCAGCCCACCCGCAGATACCGCACGCATACCAACATCTAGTTCCATCTTTCCCCAGAATCTTCACAAGAATATGGTGGCTAGAAAACGAAATCAGGTCAACATCTCTATGTCTCGACCACAAGCCAAGACCTCCAGAATTCCCCCACACTACTAAAACAAAGACCCGCATCATAGCCACATTGTGCACGAACCAGCTCTAATTTCCTATCCTCTATCATAGTTTCCATAAGAAAGACAAAACCCGGACGATCACGCCAACACCAATTTTTAAGGGCTCTGACTATCAAGGGACTGGCTAACCCTTGACAGTTCCAACTAAGGAGTTTCATTGTTGTTCGCGGGGTTGGTTATCTCCAACCTCCGCTACTTGAGTAGACTTGTCAACAGATTCAACGATCTCTCCCATCTTAGATTTTTTTAACTCAGTGTCAACGTCCTCCATGATCACATCATTATTTGAACACTTTCTCTTTCCATACCCATCAGCTGTGTCTAAGTCCTCAAAGGGTGTGTTTCTGTTTGATTGGTTGCAAGTCAGATTGTTACTAGCTCTCCTTAGCAAATGAACTTTCCTTCGAGTTTTATTTGATTTATTCATAACAGGACTATGCATGCCAATATTAAAATTATTCCACTCCTCCGTACTACTCTCTATATTTTCTAGGCCCAATGGTGAGGATATTTTATGGGGGTTGTGGTCCTCAGTTATCACTAGATGCTGGAGTAAAGGAGGATCCTCAACAACAGTTTCAGTGCATGTACTATTAGGTATCGTTGTGCACAAGATATGCACAGAATCAGTAATATTCTCGCATGGTTGAGACTTGTCAGGGGTTTCCATAGGTGTGATTTTCGTAGGTTTCTCCTCAGGTTTTACGGTGAAAAGTTGTTTACCCCAACCCATTAAAGCCTCTATCTCCACCTTATGTTTAATAAATCCCTTTCGTGGCGACGCTTTGATATGCAAACCCCATTTATAACCACCCTCTCGCTCATCGTCAAACACACTACGACAGTCTTTATCAGTGTGGCTCATAAGACCACATAGAAAGCAGAAGTGTGGTAATCGTTCATACTTCAGACCCAGTTGAATAATTTGCCCCCCTTCAATTTAACCTTCTGTGTTTGTTTTAACGGTTTCAAAGTGTTAAGGTTAATACGAACCATACGAAAAGGTTCTATTTTAAGCAGCTCTTCCTCAACTTCCATAACCTCCCCAATAGATGATGCAATGGAACGAACTAACTCATCCGAACGAAGGCCAAAAGGTAAATTGTAAAGACGAATCCAAAAAGCAGAATAGATCAGATTTACCTCATACGGTTGAGCGAAATTCGAGATTTCTTGCAGGAGAAGTAACCGCTGCTCAAAACACCATGGACGTCCAGACATGACTTTCTCTTTATCCTGCCAGTGGAAGCACTGGAAGACAAAGACGTTTGCATCAATTGCACGAATGATAACCCCATCTTGAAGATTCCAAACATTCGTCATAGTACGTTTTAGGGCATCAAAATTTATGGGCTTTTCCGTTAGAAGTTTACCCACCACCCGTAGACTTGATGTCTCATCAGATTTTTCTTCCCTACCAGCACTTAGATCAACTACATCATCGTCATTATTCACTAACTGCAACTGGGCACACTTATCAACTATTTCATCAGCCATCACGAATTAAGACTTAATACCGTATGGGACAAGAATTCTACTAAGAGATAGCAGAACCCTATACAAGAAGGGAGAAAAGAGACCCTAGAACATTAGGGAGAATCGCCCATACTCAAGAGAGAGATGGGGAGAGAAAACAAATTGCATAAATAGTTAATTGGCAAAAATAAAATAACCACCTAAAATAACCTAAGACTAATTCAAAGTGTGAGAATAAGTTGGCCTAGTTGAGAATTGTTTTATGTAATTGTCATTAATTGCCTAAAACGTAATAAGAGAATTTCAAATCCCGAGTCATTGCTGTTTTTCCTTTTATTAGGCCTAGAAGGTTTCCACCTAAAATCATTGTCTCATTTTTATCTTTTTGCTTTAAGTTTAAGTTGTTATTATTATTTTCATATCCCGCAAAAACAGGGCTAAAACTCTTAAACTTACAATACAACAATGTACCGCCCCCTTGTTGTATTCGTCATCTCTAAGTGTTTCTACAATTGGTATTAGAGTCATGTTTCTCATTTTATCAAAAAACCCTAAGAGAAATATCCTGGTGTTTTAGAGATGTTGAAGAAGAATGAACATATGGAAGAAGGGTACTCTACTAAAAGGCCGCCCATGTTTGATTGTAAATTCTACACGTATTGAAAGAATAGGATGGAGATCTTCATTAAAGCCGAAAATTATCAAGTTTGGAGAGTTATCGAAATTGGAGACTTTGAGGTAACAATTACCAACTCTAATAACGAAATCGTTCCAAAACCTATCACTGAGTATAAGTAAGAAGATTTTCAGAAAATGGAGATGAACGCTCTTGTCATCAAATTATTTCACTGTGGTCTTAGACCAAACAAGCATAACCGAATTATGGGGTGCAAAACTGCCAACCAGATTCGGGATATGCCAGAAGTTACCCACGAAGGAACAAGTGAAGTAAAGCGGTACCAAGATTGACTTGTTGATGTCCAAATACGAAAGTTTTGTTATGGAACCTAGAGAAAGCATCCAAGAATGTTCACATGGTTCACCAATATCACGAATGAACTTGTCTCTATTCGAAGGCTTATTCCCGCATATGAACATGTTTGGAAAATTCTAAGGAGTCTCCCTCAAGATGAACACTGGAGAGCCAAAGTCACATCCATCCAGGAGTCCAAATATTTCACAATATTCAATCAAGAAGATTTGGTTGGTTCCCTTAAGACTCATGAATTGCATTTGGGAACAACTGATTACTCCCGAAAAAAAGGCTTGACGTTGGCAGTGAATGATCAAGAAGAGTCAGATTGTGATAAAGAGGAGGCTGCCATGTTGATTCGAAAATTCAGAATGTTCTTTAGGAACAAGAACAACAGATATACAATTCAAAGAAAGAACAAAGAAAAAAGAGCTGCAAACTCTTCAACTTCGAATGCCACAAATGTGGAAGTACTGATCACTTCATCAAAGATTGCCCTCAATGGAAAAATGAGAAGGGCAAGGGAATCAGGACGACAACCGATGAAAGGAAATTTCAACAAAACAGACTTTCGCAAAGCCATGGTTGTTGTATATCTTATGGTTCCTTTAGACAAAACAGACTTTCGCAAAGGAAATTTCAACAAAATAGACTTTCGCAAAGCCATGTTTCTTTTAGACAAAACAACCAATCTATGTCTTATGGCCACTCACGACGAAAAGTCTAAAGGAAAAGAGGTATTGTCTTCTAATTCATTACCTAACCACCTATTTATAAATAGGATAAACATAAACCAATTAAATTGCTTATGGAAACACAAGATAAACTAGATAAGAAAACTACCACCTGTCTCCAAAATGAAAAAACACCTTAAAAATATTAATTAAAGACCATGTTTCCTACCTAAATTCTTTTAGGTCCGACGTGCAAAATAGATTTTGTGGTTCATTAGATAATAATGTTATATTAAAGGAAGCATTGGAAAAGGTAAAACAAGAAAATATTATTCTTAATGTTGAATTGAATCAATATAATTTACTACGCTTAAACAAGGACTTAAATGATCTATAAATTCGTGACTTTAGTATTGAATTCCAAAAATTAGAATAAGACCTAGAATCAAGTAAGACCGAAAATGGAAGATTAAAACTTGAATTAAATTCTAGAGGAAAAGGGAAAATCAAAGAAATTCCCAAATAGATTCTAGACGCTAAAACCAAGAATATTGAAGGCCTAGCTTACAATAAGTAAAATAAAAGGAAATAGGTTTATGTTGATCTCCCTAGTAGTAAAGTCTGTTCCTTTGTGGAAAAACTGGGCACCTAAAATTTCAATGTATAAAAAGGGAACATTACGACAAAGCAAACAAAATTTATGTCTATCGCATTTGGATTAAGAAATATGATGCATGCATTATCGACAAGAAACCTAAGGATGTTTGGGTTCCTCATTCTAACAATTAGTTCGTTTTGCAGGTTCTAGTGAGGGGGAACAACTCATGGTATCTCGACAGTGGGTGTTCCAAGCACATGACAGGTGATAGATCAAATTTCTCTCACTAGAAGCCTATGATGGAGGAACTGTGACCTTTGTTGACAATATAAAAGGCAAAAGCATCGCCAATAGAAAAGTAGGAAGGCCAAGTTCCCATGCTATTGATAACGCATTTTTAGTCGAGAATTTAAAGCATAATTTACTAAGTATCTCACAGTTCTGTGACAAAGGTAACTCTGTAAACTTTAATTTTGAAAAATGCATTATTTCTAGGAATGACACAAGAGACACTGTTCTGGAAGAAATCTTTGAATGGAACACTTATGTTGTGGACCTCCACACTGTTCCCAAAACCAGTTTGACCTGTCTCAATGTTATAGAAGATGACCCTTTGCTTTGGCATAAACGTTTAGGTCATGCTAGTTTTTCTTTACTTAATAGTTTAAGATCAAAAGACCTGTAAGAGGATTGTCGTCCCTTAAATTCCAAAAAGATGAAGTTTGTGATCCTTGTGCCAAAGGAAAACATGTTAGGTCGTCCTTTAAACCTAAGAATGTCCTGACCATCTCAAAGCAACTTGAATTAATTCATATGGATCTTTGAGGACCAATGAGAATCCAAAGCCATAGTGGTAAACGTAATGTATTTGTTATTGTTGATGACTATAGTAATTAACTTAGACTATATTCCTAGTTAGCAAAAATGAGGCCTTTAATGAATTTGTTTGCTTTGCTAATAAAATAAACAAAATCCAGTAATTGTCAACTTGTTCACATTATGTCAGATCATGGTAAAGAATTTGAAAATTCTAGCTTTATGGATTATTGTAATGAGCATGGTATAAGTCATAATTTTTTCGCACCTAGGACACCACAACAAAATGGTGTGGTAGAACGTAAAAATAGAACATTAGAGGAAATGGCTAGAACCATGTTGATTGCTAGTGGTCTCCCTAGAAATTTTTAGGTCGAGGCTGTTAATACTGCATGCTATATTTAAAATCGTGTGTTGATGAGACCTATCACTTCTAAGATACATTATAAACTCTTTAAAGGTGTAAAACCGAATATTTCCTATTTTCGTGTGTTTGGAAGTAGATGTTTGGTTCACGTTAATGGAAAAAGAAATATAAGAAAGTTTTATGAAAGAAGCGATGAAGCAGTGTTTCTTGGCTATTCATCTCATTGTAAAGATTATAGAGTATATAATAAAAGAACTATGTGTGTTGAAGAATTTGTTCACATTATGTTTGATGAGACTAACTTTAAAAAAAAGCTAACAAGATACAAATAATTTTAAAATAGGTCTTGCTAATTGGGAAGATGATGAAGATATACAAAGAGAGCAAGGTCCTAGAGTTATAAGAGAACAACAGGTTCAAGAAGAAACAGAAGAGCCTCACCAACAGCAACAGCCGGGAAATCAGGACCAGCAAGGTGTTCCCAATCGAGCTATTCCCAGAAATGGGCAAGATGAGCCAACAGAAGCTGAACAGAATGTCAATCAAGTCAATGATCCTGTTTCCACAACTGTTCCTGCTCGAGAATTTCTGCCAAAGCCGTGGAAACATCAAAAGTCACATACACTTAACTTGATAATCAGTGACATAAATAAGGGCACACAGACCAGATCCTAGTTAAGAAACTTTTGTGCACACTTTGCATTTCTCTCAACATTGGAACCCAAAAATCATGAAGAGGCATTACAAGATTCCGATTGGGTTGTTGCTATGCAAGATGAATTGAATGAATTTGAAAGAAATGAAGTGTGGCACTTAGAACCAAAACCCAAGAATAAGAAGGTAATTAGACTAAAGTGGGTATTTAGGAACAAATTGGATGAGCATGGAATGATAGTAAGAAATAAAGCAAGGCTCGTAGTTAAAGGGTACAATTAATAAGAAGGGATTGATTATACAGAAACATTTTCTCCAGTAGCGAGGTTAGAGGCTATCAAAAATCTAATTTCTTTTGCTGCTTTTATGAATTTTAGGTTATATCAAATGGATGTGAAATGTGCCTTCTTAAATGGTTTTCTGGATGAAGAAGTATTTGTGGAACAGCCACCCGGCATCGAAAATCCATCTTTCATAGATCATGTTTATAAGCTTGATAAGGCTCTTTCTGGGCTCAAACAAGCTCCTAGGCAAAGGTATGAAAGGTTGTCTAAGTTTTTGATTGAAAATGATTTTATTAGAGGCAAAATTGATAAAATCTTATTCTATAAGAATAGAGGTTCTTATATTTTAGTTGTGCAAATTTATGTTGATGATTTATTTTTGATGCCACAAATGAATCGCTATGTAAAGAATTTGCTAACCTTATGAGTGTTGAATTTGAAATGAGTATGATGGGAGAATTCAATTTCTTCCTTGGTTTGCAAATTAAACAAATGGCTAATAGTTTTTTATTCATCAACAAAAATACATTAAAGAACTTCTTAAAAAATATGGTTTAGACTATCCTAAAACAAACCACACACCTATGGTTACTAATGTAAAACTAGATTAAGATTCAAATGGTATTAATGTTGACCAAACTATGCATAGAGGCATGATAGGATCTTTATTATAGTTAATTGCTAGTAGACCAGATATTTCGTTTAGTGTTGGTTTATGTGCATGATTTCAATCCAATCCCAAGGAATCACATTACACCTCAATCAAAAGAATTCTGAGATATTTAAAGAGAACAAATGACTTGTCCCTATTTTATCCTAAAAGTGATGTATATGATTGAAAGTTTATAGAGATGCAGATTCTGCAGGAAATCTTGTTAACAGGAAAAGTACTTCAGGTATAATACAATTTCATGACTTATGTTTAGTATCTTGGTGTTCCAAGAAACAGCACATCGTTGCACTTTCCACCGCTAAAATAGAATATATGGCAACAGCAGCTTGCTGTTCCCAAATGCATTGGATAAAACATCAGCTAAGAGATTTTGGTATTAAATTTGAATTTGTTCTTATTTATTGTGATAATACTAGTGCCATATGCATGTCAAAGGATCCAATGCATCATTCTAGGGTTAAGCATATACATATACGACATCATTTTGCTAAGGATAATGTTGAGCATAAAAATATAAATGTCAAGCATGTCAATACATATGAGCAAGTTGCAGATATTATGACTAAACCACCTACAAAGGAACAATATGAGAAGATGATATTAGAACTTGGAATGATCAAGCTCCACTAAAGTTTAATGTAAGGATTCCCCCTCGAAGCAACATGAAAATTAGAAAGGTTAAATCATACACAAAAACCTTGATTGAGAAATCAATTATTGCAAGGTACATGTATGCAGTTATTTAAAGTACGTGCCATGAATACTTTCTTGATTGCATGATTAAACTAATTAGACCAAATCAGTATGTGTTTGTTCTATGTGTTATTGTCCTCATATTAGAAAATGAAAAATAAATAAATATATAAATAAATAAACGAGGACATGTTAATTTTTATTTCTTATTTTTAATTTCATTTTTTTTTATTGCCAATTCAATGAATATACCCACTAACTCTTCGTTACACTCGTTGTCCACACGTAACAATTAAGTATGTGGAGTGTTGTAACCCCTTAAGTAACCGTCCTTTCAAACCCTTAAATAAACCCATTCTAACGTCACTTCACTCAATCACACATCCTTACACTCACTCACATCAACTTCACTCAGTACTCTCAAACCCAAACCGTCAACCTCTTTCACTCCTTCTTATTCCCCCTTCTTCTTCACTCTCTAAATATACCATGAAAACACCAAAACCTTCATCCTCTAGCAAAACGACCAGGAAAAAAACTCCTAAGCCATCACAACCCAAACCACTCCAAGTTGTTCATCCCTCACCACAAATTGACGCATCACCATCCTCTTTCCAAGAACCCAAGAAATAAGAAACACCTAGTTCAACCACCATGCATGCCAGATCAAAAAGACCCAATACCACTCCTAGAGGTGTTTCTTCGTCTAGACCAACGAAAAGGACCAAGCAAGATGATCCTGATAGTGCCAAAGAAGTTGCTAAATAAAAGTCATTAGGGTTTGGTCTTGACAAGTACTAGTATGACTCTACTCCATTTCCTCCATTACACGCTATTTTACAAAATCAGGGTTGAGAAATATTGATGTTTGATTTTTCTTGCAACCCTATCTACCCTAATTTAATGCATTTCATTATTATTATTATTATGTCGGTTCTAAAATTAATTTTTCGGGTATTAATGATTGGACTGTGTTGAAGTTTCTGGGGATAAACGAGAAGAGAGGAAGGATTAATCACAATTCTCTGTCACCACCACTACTACAAATCATCACTTGTGCCAGAGTAGCAGTCCTGGCACAAGTAAGAATTTCCCATGACTATGACTATGATGTTTATTAATTATATTCTTTTACCACAAGAACAACCCGTGTCTAATCTTATTCTTCTGCCACATATAATGAATCATTCTAAATTATATTCGTCTACTAGGTGTAAAACACGTGGATACAAATCATTTATACAACTAAACTCGTAAACAAGGAGTTCAACTAGAAGTATGGATTAAGTTAACTTTCAGTAACATTCCTTCCACACAAATGCCTTTGGTAGGATTTGAACCCAAGACCTTCAGGTTTGTATACTAACACTCCAACCACTAGACCATCAGTTATTTAGTGATAATCTAGTTAATGTTAGTGTACTTATAACATAATACTTTTACTACTTAGTGTATTATTATTATTATTATTATTATTATTATTATTATTATTATTATTATTATTATTATTATTATTATTATTATTATTATTATTGTTGTTATTGTTGTTGTTGTTGTTGTTGTTGTTTTTTTTTTGGCAAATAAAAAATTCTTTCATTCACCAGAAAAAACAAAAAACATCAAAGCAAGGAAGCTCACCCCTTCTTATGTGCATCAGTGTGGAAACGTGGCCTATCTTCTATGAAGGGTTTCCACGCCCCACTCTTCATGTGCATACGAGAAAAGAGACGCCTAAAGCAAGCCAACAAAAAGTCAGCATAAAGTCAACTAAGAAATACAAGAGCTAAACAAGATACTCAACACCAAAAACCGTATCAAACCATAAACAGAAGAAAGCTCTATCCAAGAGAAGCAACTATATGGGATGACTACAGCATGAAAACATCAGAAAGTGAAGCAAGAACAATCCAACAACAGCAACTCCAACAGTATCTCATATCATCATAGGTGCCGTAACAATGAAGGAATTGCGTAGGCAGCAGCTCATACAAGGTAACAGCTTTTCAAAACAGCAGCAACGATGGTCACCAGAAGAGAAGCAACCAGGCAGCAGCTGCCTTGGACAATGCATAGAGGGTACAACAATCAGGCAGCAAAACCCAATCCCAAGACAACAAAGCAGCAGGCAGCGAAGAGTACAGCAATTAGAGGTTGCAGCACTTCTTAACACACGCATTAGATCAGCAAGTGGGCAGCAACACATGCTCCAGACGAGCACCCGTAAACAACTTCAGACATAGCACACAACAGACTAATGCCAGCAAGCAGCAACTTCAAAGAGTTCAGTGCAACATCAATGAAAGCATAGCATCAAAGGCAGCAAGCATCAGCAACAAAAGAGGGCCAGGCAGCAGCAAACTAGGAGAGATCAGCAGAACAAAAGCACTCCTAGCAAACAAGTTTAGAGCACACAGCCATCACCAGAATAAAACACACAGCCTACATCACTATCCATCCACAAGCATAGCAACAACCTTCATCCAACATATCAATCAGCCAGCACCAGTACAGCCTTGCATCCAGCATAGTACACAGCCAAAATAAAGGAAAGCAGAGGAAACAAATCAGAAGAAACAAGACAGCCTAGAATAACTCCCCAATAGCAAATCAATAACCCCATTCATAAGCTCCAGTAACAACATCAGATCAATACCCAAATCAGCCAAAGAGTAGCAGCAGATCATGAAAATATAACGAAACAGGACACTCGGAGAACCTCATCAGAATGCATAGGGCTATAGATCTGGGAGATTTAAAGCGAGACATCGTAAATGAATATCATGCTTGATCATGTTGAGAAGATACCCAGGAGACCGCACAAACGCATACCAAACCACCTCATTTCTACACTTCCAAATGTGATAAATAGTGCAAGCATAAACCGCTATAAACACCTACTGCTTGGACATAGAGAGATGTCGCTTCCGAAAGTGCATGCGGGCAATCGGACGAAATGTGATACCAAGCCATGATTTAATTCCTGCCAAACACAAGTGGCTAAAAGGACACTCGAAAAAAAGGTGAGTATGTGTTTCCGGGCATAAACCACAAAGCGGACAAGAGACATCATCCACCACACCCAACTGGAAGAGTTTCTCCTTGGTTTTAAGCCCTTGTTGAGCTGCTAACCAGCACACAAATCTATTTTTAGGAATCGAAAGCCGATTCCACACAAGATGTTTCCAACGGACTCGATGTTGGTCCAACACAATATGCTCATATACCTTCTTGATTGAATATGTGAGACTGCAAATCCATTGTCGAAGGACCGTAGTCAGCGCACACAGCTTCTTGATAGTCCAACTAGTTGTGATAGGCGCATTACAAATTCCCCAACGTGCTTCTTTAGTATATACACCGTGTACCCATCTAACCCATAGAGACTCCTGCAAAACGTGGATATGCCAGGCTATTTTCCCAACTGCTGCTTGATTCCAAACATGAACATTGCGCACACCTAGGCTGTCAATCTTCTTTGGGGTCAAACCTCCTTCCAATTAACATTCCCAGGTTTGGGAGAATGTGATATCCCAAACCAAAGGAAAGAACGACATATGGAGTTCACAATATTGATCACTCCCTTAGGAAGAATGAAAATCTGACACCAATACGAGGAAATACCCATCAACACTGAGTTAATAAGTTGCAAGCGAGCTGCATATGAAAGGTGTCGGGTTTGCCAACAGGTTTTACGTTTCGTCATCATATCCGCCAACTGCTCGTAATCCGCAATAATATGGCGCTTAGAGGATAAAGGGAACCATAAGTATTTGAATGGAAGCGATTCCAAAGAAAACTAAGAAATGTGTTTAATATCCTCCTTAATGGATTCATCCATCCCAGCCAGGTAAATAGCAACTTGCCCGAATTCGCATGAAGGCTAGAGGTGTTAGAAAACCTTTTAATACAGTCACAAATGATGTGCACCGATGAGAGATCCCCCTTACAAAAAATAATAAGATCATCCGCAAAACACAAGTGGGTGAGCTTGATGACTTTACATCGAGGATGAAACCCAAAAGTACCTATCAAACTCTTCAAACTCCGAGACAAGTATTCCATTCCAATGACAAAAAGAACGGGTGATAATGGATCACCCTGTCGTAAGCCCGTTTTGGCTACAAAGGATTTGGTAGGTGAGCCATTAATCATCAAGACGTAACTCGTGGAGGTAATGCAAGTCATTATAATGCTAATGAACTTGAGAGGAAAGTTGAGTGCCACCATCATCTCCTTAATAAAGTGTCAGTTCATTGTATCATAGGCCTTACATAAATCTATCTTCATCAAACAGCAAGGAGCACATTGACGTCTGGAATAGTGCTTTACCAGATCCTAACAAAGTAATATGTTGTGCATAATGTTTCTGCCCGCCAATAAATCTCCTTGAGCTTGGTCAATCAAAAAATCCAGTACAAGTTTAAGCTTAGAGAAAATGAGCTTAGAAATTCACTTGTACAAAACGTGACAGCAAGAGATTGGTCTAAAATCACTAGGATGTTGAGGATTAGGCACCTTAGGAATCAAGGTAATGGTCGTATTATTCCAACTCTTGAGCATTTTTCCATTCTCAAAGAATTGAGTAACTACCTTAACTATATCAGCACCTAAAACCTCCCAAGAAGATTTATAGAAGTAGCTATTATAACCATCCAGCCCAGGAGCCTTACTGTCTAGAATACTCTATAAAGCATGCTTAATCTCAGCAGGAGTGAAATTGAAATCAAGAAGAGAATGTTGTTCAGTAGATAAGATAGGGCCATTATAAACAATATTAATATGGAGTGGACTCCTATCTATGGCTTCAAAACAAAACAACTCAGAATAGAAGTCATAAAAAGCCTGATGAATCTGGGATGAATATGATATCTCCCTCCCCTGAAACCGAAGAAACGTGATCCTATTATGAAGGATCTTGTGCTTAATGCTTTGAGAATAAAAAACATTGTTATCATCTCCAAAACGGACCCAATTCATCTTAGCTTTTTGTTGAAGAGAGGAATTTAACTCCTATTGAAGTTTACAAAGCACAACAGTAGCATTCCGCTCTTGGACCGCCAAACCCGGGTCTCCTGGATTATTATGAAGCAAATTCTGAAAGTGAAGAAGCTCAGATTGTGCTTGATCCACCTCCAACTGAAAATGTTCCTTACCATAGAGAAGTTTCAATTTAGATTTAAGCAACCTCAATTTTTTCGTAATCTAATAATTAACACAACCCTCAACATTAATAGTACTATTCCAATGATCACGAATAAAATCAATGAAACCCTCCTGCTGGGCCTAGCAATCAAAGAAACGGAAAGGTTTTTGGAATGCTGAGTAGGAGTGAAAGTCACCATCATGGGGGTATGGTCGTACGCACCCTCCTCAAGGAACTGAACCAAGGAAAAAGGAAAACGATCCTCCCAAAGGTCATTTCCCAACACTTTGTCAATCTTACTCAACACCCGACTATTGCCCGCTTGCTTATTAGACCATGTAAAAAAGCGCCCATAGTACTTCAGATCATGCACTCCACATAACGTCATACAATCTTTAAGAGTATGAACTTCAGCCAATCTCACCGGGGAACCAATGCTCTCATCAAGATTAGCAACACAGTTTTATTGTTATTGTTATTGTTATTATTATTATTATTATTATTATTATTATTATTATTATTATTATTATTATTATTATTATTATTATTATTATTATTTTGGCAAATAAAAACTTTTTCCTTCACCAGAAAAAAGCCAAATACATCAAGTCAAAGGACACCCGGAAAAACCTATTTGCATCAGTGTGGAACCGAGGCCCACCTTCTAGGAAGGGTTTCCACGGCCCACTCTTCATGTGCATACGGGCGAAAACCGAGGTCTAAAAACAAGCTGACAAAATAGTCAGCTAATCAAAGAAATACAGTGCATCAAATAAATACACTAAGGTGAAGGTATCATCTAACAGAGGATGAACTAGCAGCTTGCATACATGGGTAGTGGCAGCTTCATTTAATAACATCAGTCTCTTAAATCAAGGACTCAACAGCAGGACAGCAAAGGGGCATCTCCAAACGGAATACAGCAACATCAGAACAAAAGGGCATCTCCAAACGGATACAATCAACAACATATCATCACAGCAGCAGCAAAAAGTAATCTCAAATATATCAGCTGCTTTATAGCAGCACCAACAGAGGAAACCCTTAACATAAGCATATCAGTAGACCAAAAAGACATATCAGCCAGCAACATTTGATCCTTGCATTCATTCACAGCAATCAAGGTAACCTAGAAGCCTTCCAAAGCATGCACCAAGCTACAAAAAGCAAAGCTCCTCAAAAACAGTAGCACAAGACAGACGCAAGCATCAACAACAGCAGAGCAACAACATTAGAGAGGCACCAAATCATCAGCACTAAGGAGCAAGAAGACAGAATGCAAAAGACCAGCAACCTCATATCAGGAGCTTGGATACAGTAGCAACATATCAGGCCCAGCATGATCCACACAGCAAAGAAACAGCAGTCCCACAGGCAACAGAATAGAACAGAACAACAGACCCGTAAGAAAGCAACAGACCCGTAAGAGAGCAATAGAACAGACCAACAGCAAGCAAGACATGAAAGCAGCAAACAAAACAATTCTCCGCAGCTGCTAGGCAGCGTTTTGCATTCAGCATTATACTCAATTAACCAAAAATAGGAAGACAGCAGCCTCAGGAGGCATATATCAGTAGGATAGCAGCAGCAACATACCCAGCTCACAGCAAGAACAAACCCCCTCAGCAGCCAAGTACCAGTAACCCAGCATCAGTTAAGCATTCTGAAACATACTCAACTAACCAAATAATCAGCAGCTAAAGAAACCAAAAGGAATAAGCGATCAAAACCAAGCACAAAGGAGTCTCCAAAGAGTGGCTTAATCAAGTGGACAGCCCTGCTGAGTCCAGAATGTTCAGTGTATAACAGCGTTGTCCAACTTCATGTTTTATCATAGAAATACATGCTTAGGAGAACGCACGAAAACAGACCAGACCGCCTCATTTCTACATTTCCAAATATGGTATAAGGTGCAAGCATAGATGGCCGACAATATTTTCTATGAGGTTTTGGGAAGATGCCAATGCCTAAAGTCCATTCTATGAATGGGTTTGAAATCAAAACCAGTCCATGACTGGACCGCTGCAATACATGCATGGCTGAAGGGGCATCGAAAGAAGAGATGATCATGCGTCTCCGGATATAAGCCACATAACGGGCATAAATCATCATCCACCACTCCCAACTGACGTAGCTTATCTTTGGTTTTGAGACCCTGTCGAGCTACCAACCAAAAAATTAATCGAGACTTAGGAGACGAAAATTTGTTCCAAACTAGGTAACGCCAAGGAACCTTGTGTTGGTTTTCCAAGGAGTGCTCATAAACCTCCTTGATTGAATAACTAGTTTGGCAGATCCAATGACGAAGGGTTGCAGTCACTACACACAGTTTCCTAACAGTCCAGCTGGCTGTGGCAGGAGCATTGAATATATCCTAACGCCCTCCTTTCGTATACACTCCATGGATCCAACGAACCCATAAGGTTTCCTGCATAGTGTGTATATGCCACGCTATTTTGCCCAAGGCTGCCTAATTCCAAAGGTGGATATTACGCACCCCAAGGCCACCCACCTTTTTAGGAGTACAGACGTCCTTCCAACGAACATTGCCTGGTTTATGAGAAGCGGAAACCCCAAACCACAGGAAAGACCTACAAATGGAATTAACGATGTTGATTACCCGTTTAGGGAGAATGAAGATCTGGCACCAGTACGATGATATACCCATTAGAACTGAGTTAATTAACTGCAGTCGAGCTGCATACGAAAGATGTTTAGCTTGCCAAGAGTTGATGCGTTTCGTTATCATATCTGCCAATTTCTCACAAGCCGCAACACTAAGACGTTTGGATGAGAGGGGCACTCCTAGATAAAGGAAGGGTCCCTAAAGTAAACTGAGATGTGCGTCGTACATCCTCTTTGAGTGAGGCCTCAACCCCAGCTAGGTAGATTGCCGATTTGTCCGAGTTTGCATGGAGCCCAGATGAAGAGGAGAACCTCTTAATACAATCACAAATAACTCTCACCGATGAAAGATCCCCTCTACAGAAAATCATAAGGTCGTCCGCGAAGCATAAATGAGTGAGCTTGATGGTCTTGCATCGAGGGTGGAACTCAAAGGTGCCTATAATGCTCTTTAGGCTCCTAGTGAGATATTCTATCCCTATGCCAAATAGCAATAGGGAGAGAGGATCACCTTGCCGGAGCCCTCTTCTAGCCGCAAAAGAATTAGAGGGAGAGCCATTGATCATCAAGACATAACTTGTAGAAGTGATAAAAGTCATAATAATTTTGATGAACTTATGGGGGAAATTTAGAGCCGCCATCATTTCTTTGAGAAAGCTCCAATTCATTGTGTCATAGGCTTTACATAAGTCGATCTTCATCAGGCAACTGGGGGCACATCGAGCTCTAGTATAATGCTTAACCAGATCTTGACAGAGCAAGATGTTATGCATAATGCTCATTCCCGCCACAAATGCGCCTTGAGCCGAATCAATTAAGAAGTCTAGCATCAGCTTCAGCTTCATATAGATATGCTTGGATATACATTTGTATAACACGTGGCAGCAAGAGATAGGTCTGAAATCATCGGGTTGCACCGGATTAGGCACCATAGGAATCAGGGCAATGGTGGTATTGTTCCAACTCTTTAGCATTTTGCCATTCTCAAAGAATTGGGTAACCACTGCAACGATGTCATTCCCCACTACCTCCCATGCAACTTTATAGAAGCCACTATTAAATCCATCTAGCCCCGGAGCCTTGATGTCAGGGATACTCCATAGAGCCTGTTTGATTTCGGCAGGAGTGAACTTGAGGTCAAGGAGCGCATGATGGTGAGCAGATAGGGTAGGACCATGATATACAGTGTCAATATTAATAGTGACCCTCTCTCTATCCTCAAAACAGAACAACTCAAAATAAAACTCAAAGAACGCGTGCTGGATTTGAGATTGTTTAGAGATCTCCCGCCCTTTGAATCGAACACACATGATCTTATTCTGACGTATCCTATGCTTAATGCTTTGGTAGAAGAAAGCATTGTTGTCGTCTCCATAACGAACCCAATTCATATTTGCTTTTTGTTGGAGAGCTGAGGATAACTCTTGTTATAGTTTAGAGAGCACATCATGGGCATTCTTCTCCTGTGAAGCAAGATGTGGATCACCCGGAGAGGTATGAAGCAGGTTTTGGTAATGCAGAAGCTCCGAGGTAGCCTGCTCCACCTCCAATTGGAATCGATCCTTGCCATATAACAGTTTCAACTTAGATTTTAGGAGTCTTAATTTTTGTGTAATCTGGAAGCTTACACACCCCTCGATATCAATGCTCCATTGGTCCCGAACTACCTCCATGAAACCCTCCTTCTGGGCCCAACAATTGAAGAATCGAAACGGCTTACGAGCATAAGAGGGAGTGGAGAAGGACACTATCATGGGGGTGTGGTCATACTCCCCCTCTGCTAGGAAATGAACCAGGGTAGCAGGGAACCTGTCTTCCCAATAATCGTTCCCAAGAACTCTATCTATTTTACTCATAACCCAATTATTCCCTTCTTTCTTATTAGTCCATGTAAAGAATCTACCGTGATAATTCAAATCATGAAGTCCATAGTGTGCAAAACAATCCCTGAGAGGTTGAACTTCCGCTAAACGCACTAGGAGCCAAGCCGCTCATCAAACTGCGCAACACAGTTAAAGTCACCAAGAATAATCCAGGGGGATGCGATAGTTTGGCTCAAGACCCCAAGTTCTTCAAACAGGTGTTGGCGTTCATGTCTGTTATTAGAGCCATACACAAAGGTACACATAAACGGGGTACCATTGACCGGTGAGACCTCCATATGAATGAATTGACTCCGGCTACTCAAAATGTCTACATGAACATCCACACTCTTCCAAGCCACTATTATGCGTCCACCTTCAGGCCAAGCCAAATTAGTTGTGATACACCAATTGGGAAACATTCGAAGATAAAGCGCTCCCAACCCTTTACGCTTCACCTTTGTCTCAAGGAGCCCAACAAGACTGAGGTTGTGATAAGAAAGGAATTTAGCAACTTCAAGTTGCTTCCTAGTCTTGTTGATGCCCCTTACATTCCATGCTCCGAAACTAATCATTGCAACCGATGGGATCAGCTCCCAGCGCTATCACAATCGCCGTGTCATCTATTTCACTAGTATGATGATCCACAGACAAAACATTAAATTCATTATGAAGTGATAAGGAAGTGTGCCTCACCGAAGTTGTGTGGACAACCTTTGGGGATAAGGAGGAAGCATCAACAGAGGAAACTCTGTGAGGATCAGGGGCTGAAGGAGGTGCAAGCTCAACCTCCTCAGCTGGTTGCTGGACTATGTAAGCATTCTGTTTCTGGGAAACTGTCATACTTACTGCCTTGGTCTGTTGGGGGTCTGTAAGCTGATGATGCTCATCCGGATAAGCTTCCACTACTGCTGGCTGTTTAGGAACCTTCTCCTTACTACCCAAGGACTCACCTTGTGTACGGAATGCCTTCCTTAGCGGTTGAAACCCATTTCTTTCACCCCCTTCCTTAAATTCGCCCATCTCAGTTCTTGACACTCTATTGTTTCTACATGGTTCCTTCAAATTTTCTCTACATACTTGCCCCTGAAATTTTTATGTCATAATCTAGACTCGTAGTCAAACAACTTTTGTGAGATACATATTTTCCATTAGAGGTTTAATTTCAGAGCTAAAAATATTTGCATCCAAGGTTGGAATCCTATTTCGGGACAGGAACTAATTTTGGTGAGCAATTCCAATATTTTTCTTCTATACTTTCTTCACTTAAACCTCATCCAAGACCTTGAATGTATTTATATATATGTGTAGGTGATATCATGGACATTTATGAGCAAGAGATTAAGTCATATACTTGGTGTTTTAAAGATCCAATCAACATAGTTCTGAGATGTAAGTATACAAAAGTTTTGGTATAGTTTTGCATGCTTGATTTTGAGGTTGATAATGAGTATATACTCTTAAGTAGTCAATCTAGTGTGAGTAATTTGGTGTTTAAAATTATGTAGGCATTTGTTCAATATCAAAGTGTATATATGGGAGTATTTCTTGAAGGTACACACAAACACTTTCTTTTTCTTACCTTGCAAAAACCTTGTTTTAGTTAATGTTGATTTTGAATGATTTATCTTGAATGGAGAATTTGAAATGGTTACATGTTTTATGATTTAAAGAATTTCATGAGTATGATGACGGAAGATTGGATTTTCAATTTTGTTGTGGGATTGAAGATTGCTCATAGTGTAACTCACAAACTAATTTATTTAAGCAAGTTCTGCCCGAATCTTGTTCGCTATTTTTGAGTCATTTAGAGTGATGTCTGGGTTCTGGTGTCTTCATAAGATTTGTAGAGCTTCGCGTTGTGGTCGCGTGGGTACTTGAATCGCCCCAAAATCAGTTCGTATGAGAGCGTTATGCTCAAAATAGTAAAATACTAACAGACTGTCATGAAAATCGATAATAAGCTTTCTGTTTTGCCATTTTCGGAGCTGTTCTGATTGTTTCTGGGTTTTAGTGTCTGGAATCGTAGAGATCCGAGTCATGGTCGCGTAGCCACTTGAATTGTCTCTATAGGAGTATGTATGAGGAAGTTATGCCCAAATTACTAAGAGGTGTTTTGATATGGTATTGATACGGGATTCTTAAAGTGGGATTAGATGCTATGAAACAAATTGGGTATTCTTTCAAGTACATGTTTAAGGTTATTATTGGCTATTTGAGATCAATTTAAGTTATTATTCTTTCTTTATTGATTGGTATTGTTGAGTTATGGTTCTTATTTGATTAATATGGGTGTTTGGTTCAAGTATAAATTTGGGAACAAAAGTATTAATTGGGTATTGATTAATTGATGTTATTTGTGTATGATATAAGTTGGGTATTTGGGCTTGCGTAAATATTGATAAAACTCTTTTATGATTGAGGATGAGTCGTTTAGCATTCTAAGTAATTATTGATTGCTTTGTTATGTATTAATAATATTAATATTATAAAATGATTTCTAAGAAAATTTATCTATGTTATAGAAATTCTATTTAATGAAATAAAGTATGTTAACATTGTTTTTAGAGATATTACAAAAGCATGTTTTACTTAAAGTTTTGTATAAAGTATTAGACATTATAAATGTTTATCGTTTTGGGAATTGGACAACGGATACTATGTATCCGGTTTTGTGTGAAAACCCTAGAGCTTGATTCCAGGTACCTATTAGGATCGGCCTCGAGCACCCAATCCCGTTTAGTTCTTGCAAGAGCCGTTTAGGTGATGACGATCACCCATTTACTAGAATGTTATATCAAGCCTACTTCTGGCGGTCACTGAATATTCCCTGTTTTTTTGTGTTAATTTTGTATTATGTTTTAAAATATTGTTTTAAGTATTGTTTTGATGCTTCGGCAAATCTTGCGACTTTTGTGAGGAAATTACCTCAAAATGTTAGCTTTGAACTTGTGTAGTTCTTAGCCGTGTTCGATTTAGTAACAAAAGTACTCTACAATATTTTCCTATGTTTTAATATAAACTTATTTGACAAAGGTTACAAAGTTGAACAAATAACTGAATTTACAAATGGTTTTTAATATTATATCGTTTGTCGGGTTACTCAATAAGTATTATTATTATTAACTGCTTTTGATGGGGCCTACTCTTACGAGAGTAGATCCATTTTTCAGGGTAGCTTGGTCGTGGAGGTGATGTATAGTATTATGTGCTAAGTGCGGACAGAGGATTTCGTTTTGTTATCACTCCTTTTTTTTGACTTTTGGTTATATGTAAACTTTTTCTTAGTTTGGTATCGTAAATTAAGACTTTAAAGTTTCACAAATATTTTATAAATAATTCCACTTAAGTAAAGTATGTAAAAAGTTTTTGTTAATTCGGATATTGGTTCGCTATGATCATCGGATCATAGGTCAGATTCAGTCCAGACATCTGTTAGTCTTCCACTGTGTTAGTGGACATAATTATTATATTGTTTTCGCTGGTTTGGGCTGTTTCAATATATATATGTA
>CM033451.1:9317337-9362716 GCA_019425755.1 Amaranthus cruentus | reverse complement strand
ATATATATATATATATATATATATATATATATATATATATATATATATATATATATATATATATATATATATATATATATATATATATATATATATATATATATATATATATAAGTATAGTGATTACCACTCCTTTTTTTTGTTAAAACCCTAAAACGACTATCTAAAAGAAGACCTTACAAGAGGAGGCACCATTTTCTTTGTTCTTTACTGCCTCAACTCATGTACGCCCAAAGCAAAGTAAGAATCATTTCTTTTTTAGTTTTTCTCATTCTTTTATTTTTTATGGTTTGAGTTTTTCGATTTTTTTATGTTTGATTTTGATGTTCCTTACTCTTACTGTTATTTTCATTGTTCCTTTGATAACCAAAATTTAGCTTGAAAAGAGATTGATAGACTACTCATAACAACAAGGTGTATCTTCTTTTTATGGGAGCCCATTTGATAAGAATTTCACAATTAATCGTGCTTTGTGGGGAGTAATCTTAGGATGGGTGACCTCCTAGAAAGCTTTCCCGGGTGCACACGAGTGATGTCAAAGTATGCTGGAAGACTTGTGTTGGTCTGTGGGGCCAGTCTACAGTCTCTATTAGTAGTTACCGGCGGTCCAAGGGGCTAAGGCGTTACAAATGGTATCAGAGCAACCCTGTGACCGTGGCTGATTGTGTATTCAGTGCACCTAGTGGGGGGAAAACATCCTAAAACTATGGTCTAACGAGGATGTTGTATTCCTAAGTGGGGGTGAGTGTGGTACCCTAGATGTATCTTGAAAAGGGATTGATAGACTACTCATATCAACAAGGTGGATCTTCTTTTCATGGGAGCCCAGTTGCTAAAAACTCCATAGTTAAGCGTGCTTGGTAGGGAGCAATATCAGGATGGGTGACCTCCTTGGAAATTTTCCCTAGTGCGCACGAGTAAGGCATAAGTGTGCTGGAAAGACATGTGTTGGTTTGTGGGGCCGATCTATAGTCTCCATGAGTAGTCATCGGCTGTCCGAGGGGTCTGGGTGTTACAGTTCTTACGTGTCTAATTTTTTCGGAGGGATTATACTGCATTGTTCTATGTTTTTACTTGTATAATTTTTTTATAGTGTTCTTTGTTTTTCATTTTGTTTCTTATTTTTTGTTCACTGTCTTAGACTGGTAAGAAAGTTTCTTATTTTTTTTTCGTGTTAGCTGGGATTGTCCTTTACCCTTTTACCTTTTTCATTGATTTTTTCATTTTTTTGTCCGGTGATGAAAATTAAAGTTGAAGACGAAGAAGACATATTTTGCCCTAGTCAAAGTGCAAGTCCAGATCAACATGAATTCAGCTCAAAAGCATCTTCCTTAGCCACCATATTTTAGATTATGATGATTTGTAAAAACTAATTATGATGCTTTTGGTTTTGGCTTTTCAACTTAACAATTAATTTGGATATTTTATTTTGTTTATTTGACTTTTAACTAGGAAATATGCAACCATTTACCAAGTTTGTATTATCTTGTTATGAATATGATGAATGATGATAGTTGAACTTTGAAGCAGATTTATTATGAAATGTGAATGTTTATGTGTTTAATTTTTAAATTTTGGAAAAATGGGTCACAAGTACTGAAGAATATGGGTCAAATGACATGAATAATATGGGTCAAATGACCCGAAAAACCCAAATGAAATCAAACAAAAAACGCAGGTTAAATAAGTTTTTAGCAGGTTCAAGGTTTTTATTTTTGACCCATTTAAAGAAACAAGTCAAGTTCGAGTTAATGCTTTATAACCCATTTATATATGACCCAAACTTGAAAAACCTAATTTGTTTGATTTAGATTAACTAGAGCAAAACTAGAAAGGAACTGAGTTTTTGGAATTTTTGGAAACAATATGTATTGTTAGTTTTAACAAATGATACAAATAATGCTTATTTTTATCATTTGTTGAAATAAAATGTACAATCAAGTATTATCTATATCTTTGTTTTAAGAATCAATTGTGAATTACAGCCGCGAAGTGTAGGCCTTTTGCGAATTACAGCCGCGAAGTTTTTTTTTTGCGAATTACAACCATCAAGTTTTGAAAGTGACCACCATTACGGCCAAATGACCGGTTATGACCGTTGACCAGCACAATTACCTTTGACTTTTCTTTTTTTTTATTTTAACTTTTTTTTTTGAGTTTTTTTTTTCTTTTTCCTTTTTTTAATTTAATTCTTTCATCATCTTCATCCTCTTCCTCCTTCTTCTCCATCATCTTCATCCTCTTCCTCCTAAAAACTTTACCAAATTACTACCCTTAAATCTCTATCTTCCCTTCAAGATCTTCAATTCATTAACTGCCCAATTTCCCCCATTTCTTTCCCACCTGAATTAGCCTCAAATCTCAAGTCTTTCACTTGTTTTAACAGCTTAAGAAGGTTAACAGGAGTTGGGCTTAGCCCTACAGATCTAAATGTTACTGGTGTTCCTGTTAAAGCTAGTAGCCCTCTTATTATTGTAGCCTACTTGAAGAGAGTGAACAACATTTCTCATGCTAATCTTACTGGGAAATTACCAGGAAAATCATGGAATTCTAACATTTCCCACATTGATTTATTAGGTAATCATCTTAAAGGAAAAATACCCAATTCAATTACTCATCTTGAAAACCTAATTTCACTTGATTTATCCTCAAATCAGCTAATTGGAGAATTACCCACTTCAATTGGTGACCTAATTGAGCTGAAAAACTTATCAGTTTCATCAAATTCATTATCTGGAACAGCCCCAGAGAGTTGATTTCTTTCGGGAACAACCCCAGAGAGTTGATTTCTTTCAAGGGTAGCTTTTTCAATCTATCTAATCTACCCATCTCAAAAGGAATCGATCCAGAAAGCTTATTATCACTCAAACTTAAACTATTTAAGAACTTGCAATTTTCAATGTGAATAGGAATTGAACCTGTAAACTCATTACCAGAAAGATCTAGAGTTACTAAATATGGCAACCAATCACAGATTTGAGGTGGGATTTATTCACCAGAAATTTTGTTGTCCGATAGAATCAAACTTTGTAAACTTCTACAATATTGAAGTGATGATGGTAAATTTCCTGATAATGACATTGATGGAAGCTGTAATGAGATGATACGATCTTCTTTTTCATTCCAACATGCAATTCCAGTTAATTTGCAGATTGAATCTACAGAAATATTGTCGAACTTCCAGTTTGAAAGAAGATTTTGTGGGTCATTAAGTGCGGATTTTACTCATTGTCAATTCAGAATTGGATCAATTTAAGGGGAAGATTTGAGTTAATTTAAAAAATCAACCCAGAAAGTTTATTTGAAATGGGATGAAGATGTTGAAGTTTTCTGATTTGGGTCAATTTAAGGGGAAGATTTGAGTCAATTTAAAAAATCAACCCAGAAAGTTTATTTGAAATGGGATGAAGAGGATGAAGATGATGGAGAAGAAGGGAGGAAGAGGATAAAGAGGATGAAGGAATTAAATAAAAAAGGGAAAAAGAAAAAAAACCTCAAAAAAAAAGTTAAAATAAAAAAAGGAAAAGTCAAAGGTAATTGTGCTGGTCAACGATCATAACCGGTCATTTTGCCGTATTGGTGGTCACTTTCAAAATTTGATGGCTGTAATTCGCAAAAAAAAAACTTCGCGGCTGTAATTCGCAAAAGGCCTAAACTTCGCGGCTGTAATTCACAATTGATTCTTGTTTTAAACCATCAATACAAATAATGTTTTTTGTATCTTAGATTATTTTAAATGTTGTAATTAGAGGGTTACAGATGAAAAGTTTTCAACTAGGGTTAATCAAAATTAATCAAAAATGATAATCTATATGCTCTGTTTACATTAAATAAATATTTATTTGTGAGATCTAAAGAGATAGTTGAGTTTAAAGAGTTTAGTAAAAAAAAGGGGTAAATAAAATTGAAACTTCATGAATAAAAGTGGTGATATAATGAAAAAGATATATTGCGATAAATAAAAATGTTTTTCATTTCTAATAATTTAATAATATGAATATGATATTGTTTTCATGGCTATTATTATCATATCATACATATATACCAATAAAAATGTTGAAAAATGACAAATCTTATTCTTAAGGAGTCTTGATAAATGGAATTATTTTAGTGAATAAAAGTTGATTACAGGAAAATATTTACCTTATTTAAATATTAATTGTTTTAATTGGTTAAATTAGGTAAAGATTTGTTATTTATTCAATAAATAATTTTTTATAAAATTTGTATTAATTTTTGTTTTTAAAATCATGTATTCAATAAATTTAATTAGGATAATAAAGGAAAATTTACTTTTAAAAATCCGACCTTTTACTTGTTCTCTTTTAAAAATTCCACCTTTCGATTATTTTTAAAAATCCGACCTTTTGCATCCGTTTTCTTTTATAGTACATACCTCCCTAACTTACCTGAAGAATCGGTCAATTTCAAATTTTTAAAAGAAGAGAATAGAAAAATTTACTTTTAAAAATCTGACCTTTTGCATGTTCTATTTTAAAAATCTCACTTTTTGCTTGTTCTCTTTTAAAAATTCGACCTTTTATTTGTGGCTGTCTCAGTTGGTTATTGCCCATTATGTGGAATGGAGAGGTTTTGGTATCGAACCTTGAGCTATACATTTTATTTGTTTTTACTTTATTTTAATTTTTGGGCAAAAAAGCAAACCGCCATCCGGTAAAATTACCAACTCGCCATCTGAGATGGCGATTTCCATTAAATTTTATTTTTTTTAAATGTTGTTTGATGTGGACAATAAAGAGGGAATTATTTTTCCTTACAATATAGATTGGAAATTATTTTTTGATTTTGCAATATTTTGGGAATAGACTCTAAAATAGAAGAAGCAAAATTTCAGAATTTTAAAGGTAAAAGTTATTTTTTAGGTATTTGATACTAATAAATTCGTATAGCTCAGAGTTTAGACTTTTGATTTTCCGCATTGACATGACACAACTATTATACTACAATGTTCGTTGCAATCGGTTAAAGACCAACTTTAAACGTTGCAACTTTGAAAACCATAAATCCACATCCTCAAACTCTCTTTGATTATTCTTAAATCTTCCAACAATTTCCTTCTCTTTCATCAACACTCATTTTCCAGAAAATTCGATTCTTTAACTTCTACAGAATAGAAGTACAAAATTTGTTTATCATTCACTTCATCTTCATGATCCTTCATTGAAGTGCAAAATTTGTTCAGCAATGTACAGTAAAGCGTACACCCGAATTTACCATTTCGCGAACTTGAAAACGAAGTTAGGATTAGGCTTTTGTTCGAGATGGTATTCTACTACAGAAAAAGGAAAGAGATTCGCTGCACTTTGGGGAAATGGTGATTATGGAAGATTAGGGCTTGGAAATGTTAATTCTCAATGGAAACCTGTTGCTTGCTCTGCTTTTAATGGGGATCTTCTTCGCTCTATTTCTTGTGGCGGTGCTCATACTCTTTTTCTCACAGGTTTTTACATAGTATATGTTTTTTAATTGTATTTCAGATAAATGAAATTCAAGTGTTTGATGACTTTGATTTTTATATGATTGACTAAAATTTTCAATTTATTTTGAATTATGAAATGTTGTTGCAGTATGCTATGATATTTGTGAATTATTGTGTGCATAATTCTGCCAAGATTTCAGTTTTAGTTGTCATATGACAGAATCTGGGCGTGTTTATGCTTCGGGGCTCAATGATTTTGGACAGCTTGGGATTTCAGATGATAAAGGTTACTCAATGGTACGTTATTGAGTGTCAAAATTGGTTCTGAAAAAAGTGGTTCTTGTTTTGCAATGGTTTGTGTTATATTTTTCTGTATTTTTGGTGCTGTTCCTTGCTTACTCTTGTTGTTGATTAAGAATCTGTTGTGAATATGGACACACACAGAGGCAAGAGAACTAAAAGAAAAAACTTGAACAAAGGGTAATGACTATGATGTCTTGAACATACACTAAAATAGAGAAATAAATAGGAAGACAAATATTTTGGGGATCTTAGGATACCTCTTTAACTATCAATTGTATTTCATTAAGTAATATGCACAGTAACATAAAGAATACAACACATACAATCACTCAATATTTGTTTTCTCCCTCAATGTCAGTCAAACACCTTTATTGGTGTTTGCTCACATAGATAGAGTACAATTATTCTCAATATCTTTCTCTAGCTCTCTTGTGTTTACTGTCCCATACATGTTACATAAGCAATCAAAGCTAGCATCAATAAAATCACAACATGAGTTACTGCATCAAGCAAGAAGGGAATGGATTCACAAACTACTCAGATTTGGTCTTCTTGAGATTACTCTCCTTGAGAAGGACCCCGAACCCCTTGGATGTCAAGGCCTCTTCCCTCACCTTCCTCACAAACCAACACTTGATCTTTGAAGGATGACGAGTCTTCTTGGCCTTCGATTGAACTTTCGAACCAAGCAAGAAATTGTAGAAGAAAATCCAATTTCAATTGGAATGTATTATTAAAGAAAAATCTGAAAACTGCCCTTTAATGTTTGATGACAACCTTATTTATAGATGTACTCTCCTAATAAGACAAAAAAAAAGACTAAGACAAAAAAATGACTAATACACCCTTGCCTACGTTTTTTGAACAACAAATAAAAGACAGAAATTTAGAAAGGCCGTCGGTTCTTTGGGCTGCCGTTTTGGGCCGCGGCTGGGCCTTCCTTAGGTGGGCTCCGGATTAAACATTACTAAAATTTTGGGGTTCCTTTTAGCCAATCCATGAATATCCATGTCTTTGAAGTTACCCACTGGAAATGTATCTTCCAAGTTGTCATCATGCAGTGTATCATTGTGATCTTGATTTGGATGTGCGCCTTCATTCGGACTTGGGCTTGGTTCAGTTACCCACACACAACAATGAAGAAAATTCAAAGAGCTCTACCCTTCAAAAGTGTCTCACCCTTCTCACTTTAACTCTCAGAGTTTTTTTTGGAGGTCGATGACTATCAACAAGCTTCATTGGCTTCACCACACTTTGAATTTAGCCTTCAAGACCGTTTTTAAGACCACAAATGTTCAGAGGAATATTTCCTTAAAGCCCACAAAGCATTCACCTCGCTAGAGCAAGTGATCAAGCCACCCAAAAACTCACTGATTGCTACCCCACTATTGTGCTCGAATGAGCAAATAGTGTTTGCCTAAGCACTCTTCTCGACAACCCATTTCCTTCTTGCCATTGTCTTGCTCGCCGAAGCATTTCCTTTTACTCATGGTTTTATTTGGTTGCGGTAATCTTTGGCACTTGGAATAACAAAATCTTATGATACGACAATGTTGTTGCTTACTTAACATAACTAAGATAATGGATAATTTATATTACTTATGGTGAGGTATTAATAAGATAAATTGGAAGTAATATGTCAAATGTGTTTCTAGGACAATTGAAAATAGGTGGCTAATTGAAACTAAATTAACATTTATTATGTAAATGCTTTGGAGATTGCAAATTAGGATATGATACACACAAAATAAGAGTAGCAAAGGCATCATTTTATAGTCACAGATTTTTATTATTCTAGATTTATGCTTTGATCATTATTGATGTTATTCTTATAATTTTGAAGACAATGCTCAAGATTAGGTGCGTCGTGCACATTTGAATTTTTAACAAATCAGATTCATGTTTCATGAAAATAGGTTTTATTTTGGCTTTCAAAGGTGTTTAGTGAGAGGGTACAACATTACCAAAGCTTAATACAAACATATGAGTTCGACTAACACCTCTTATTCAACCCATTAGTCCCATTTAGTTTTTCGCACTTGCCGCGGCAACATTTTAACACTTAATATCTGTAATTGTTTTGAATTAAAAAATATAGAAAGTTATTAATAATTCTTGTATTGAGACGAATCAAACAAGATCCCGCATAACTATGTTTAACTTATAGATTAAGAATCAAAATACAGACTAAGAATGATAAGTGAATAGTAATAAAAAATAAGTGGACTAATGGGTAGAATAGGAGGGAGTACTAAACTACAACCCATAAAATTAATTTCAATGATCATCCACATCATTTGGTTATTCCTATCCTATCTATGCCATGTGTTCTTATAAACTCAAATTCTTTATCTCATTCTTTACTTGTGTTATTCTTTGTTTAACCAACATGGTATCAAAACTTGGCCGAGTTGACACAGATATTCAGTCCACAGGCTTTTCGTTTTCCCTTCGTGTATCACAGTATAGATATTTGTGAAACCATCATGCTTAGTTCTTTTATCATGTTGCCATGGCCTGCCAAGTAGCACATGACAAGCATTCATGTTAAGCACATCACATAAGACTTTATCCTTAAAGAATCCTATGCTCAAGTCATTCACCTTAAATCCTAACTAACAATCCATATTGTTCTCCCTCAGGTTGCACCATTTCTATATCATCCTCACTATCAGTGTTCTCATCTCTCTCCATAACACCTAAATCATTCACCTTGAAGGTGCCCTCATATTCATCTTCTGGGGTGGGAGGTAATATGACTTCTTCCTTGCCATTAATCAAAACTAGCTTGGCCCTAAGTCCTGTTCTTTCTTCAATCTCAGTCCATTCTTTCTGAGTGAAGGCCCTGGCATTGGGGCACTCATTTTTGTAGTGTCCATGATGACATTTGAAGCAAATAACATCCTTGGGTGTGCTAGTAGTCTTACTCACATTCTTGTTGGGTTCTCCCTTGTTAGCTTTGTTTTGGGGTATGAAACTAGGTTTGTTTGTTACTACCCTTGGTGCCTTGTTATAACTCTATTCTGACTTGTTCTTGGCATGTCTTTCATACACTAAGTCACTGTTACAAGCCCCTTCATAAGTCAAGTTTTGCACAACCTCAAGTTTGATTCTGATATCCTCTCTTAAACCACCAAGAAACCTACCTATTTTCATCTCTTGGTTGATTTATGTCACATAACACAGCCAGCCTTTCTCTTTCGTGGATGTATTCAGAGACTGTCCTATTCCCTTGTCTTAAGTTTCCCCAACTAACATATAATTGTTGCTTATAGGTTGAAGGCACATACTTCCTCCTAAGGTGTTTTTTTAGTTTAGGCCATGTGTCTACCCTAGGTCTTTCTTCCCTTCTTCTCTGTTTTTGTATGCCTTCAAGCCAAGTTGCTGCAAGTTTAATGAGTTTTACTTTGGCTATCTTGTACTTATGTTCATCAGGGGTATCTTTAGAGTCGAAGTAACGTTCCAGGCCATCTTCCCAATCAATATAATCCTCAGGGTTATTGGTAGTTCCATCAAAGTCCATGATATCCACCCTCATGGTTTTATCATCTATACCCCTAGCTTCTGTGATTGTTGGTGTGTGCACAATGGGTGTGCCTCCTGTACTGTGTGCATGTAACACCAATTGTTCCACCAATGCAGTCAAGGTGTTCAACCTGTCTTCTACACTCACTTCCCCAGCCATAGGCAGATATGCAAATACAAACACAAATACTTAACAGAAGTTTAACAAGAACTGAGTTCTTGAACTCAGATTCATGCTCCTTTTCACACGACAAACTAGGAGTTTATGTATGAATTTTGTAGTCAAGAAACAAAACAACTACAGAAATGCAACAAATGAAATTGAACAAAAAAATGGAGGAGATACAGATCACCTATACTCCTCTGATTCCCTTGAAACAGAAAATCAGTGAATGAAGTTTCTTGAATCAATTTCTCTGACTTTGTGTGTCAACAGCCCTAGAGTGCGTTCCCTAATACCAAATGCACTATGTTAGGAACCAAGAACCTTCCCTTCACAGTGACAATGAAAGTCCAAGATGTTTTGATGCAATCTTGGAACCAAGAAAACCACATATGATCAGTATAGGACTGATCTTGATGCAAACTCTCAGTTTCACTCGCTGATTAGGCTTAACACCCCTCACTCTTGGATTGGTTTCACTCACCAATCTTTAGTGGTATCTTGCCTTGATTTCTGAGTGTTTCACTCACACAACAAAACTCAGGGTGATGGAACTAAACCCTCTTAATTCCCTTAAAACACTTCTCACTGAAATGAAGAAACTTGTATTGAAAATCTGAAAAACTTGTCTATTACACAAATGGGGCTCTCTTTATATAGAGTCCTCAACTTAACATAACAATTATAAAGTCATCAAGGAAAATACACGCCTAATGCAACTCATGTGCCATACATGTGCACTTTAAAATTAAACACAGAAAACTCTTAAAACTAAAACAAAAGCCTGTCTCTCAGAACTGCTGACCAGGCCTCCTTCAGCATGACTTCTAGGGTTCATGGTGGACTATTAGTAGGGTCCTAGGCCCTTCCCAGCTAGGTCCATGTGGTGAGATGGCGTTTATGCCCTTGTCCAGATCCAGTTGACCCCAGTCTGAGCTCGATGTGTTCAGCAAGGTCTGCTGGTTGACAGATTGTTCTGAGTTGTCCTGTTCCCTGTCTGTTTGGGCTTTTGGGGCTGTAACTTGCTTTTTAGGGTTTCCCTTGGGCTTACTCTGGTTAAGGCATGTAGTTAGGTCCCTCCCAGGTCCCCCTATGTCTTCAGTAGATCCTGGTTCCACCCGACATGAATTAGGAGGGCTGTTTGACTGTTGCCTTGAACATGGTTCATTAACACTTATATGTTATTTCTGAATCATTCAAAAAAGAACAGAGAACAAGATTTCCGTTAAGAAACCTCAAGCATGGTGGCCTTGGTCTGCTGTGGGGAAGGCTTTAGTTTGGTAGAATTGTAGGGGGCCGGTCCCATATTATCTGGAAGAAGGAGATGGAAAGATAAGGATAAAGGAAATTTTGGACAAGGTGGCGTTCATGGTGTATACACCAACAAGCTCATCTTGGCAAATCTCTTCCATGAGGATTTTTGAACAATTTCCTTCTTTTCAAGATCATTGCAAAGAGTCGCACACAATTTTTGTTAGGTTTTTTTTTTCTTTTTGTAGCATTCTAGTCTCGACCAGAGTAACGTTCTACCCATTTTGAGGGCAAGGTGGATTTTTTGGGTCGATATGTCATGAATGTGTAGGATGGGTTGTTTTGGAATTATCAATAATAATAATTTATAAATAGTTAGCTTAAGTAATAAGAAATGTAATGTAGTGGTTTAAATAGAAGGTTAGGGTTAGAATATTCATTCATTCATTTAGTAAAAAATTATGGATGTGTTTCTGGACACATTTTTTGGAGAGCCTAGGCTGGTACTTGTAAATCTATTACTCCCTCTGTTTCCATTTGTTCTTCCCATTTGGAATATGGGAAGAAACCAAGATAAATTATAATTACACAATAGATACTATGAGAGTTGAGTAAAATTATATACAAAATAAAGATTCTATTGAATAAAGTGTAAGTGTAATAATATCATTAAATTTCATTGGGTGCATGTAAAGTAAATGCATTGGAAATTGAAATGTAAATTAATTTCTATAGATTAGAGTGTAAGTGTAATAATTTCCTTCTATTTTATTGGTTACCAAAATAGAAAGATTCTTAATGGGAAGAACTTTTAAAATTTCCAAATGGGGAAAGTGAGAAAAACATATGAAAACGGAGGGAGTATGTTTTAATGTAATCATTCTCGACTATGATCAATATCTAAATCTTCTGTATATGTTCACTATAAATTAGCTTTCATTTTATGACAATCATGGCTATACATTAGTACATATTTTTGCCTAATATTGATATGTATCATTCATGCCTAACTCGGTCCATAACATAGACCCATGAATGTAGGAATGGTCAATGAGTAGGAAATGCTCTTACATTAATTTAGATTCGGCTCATATCATATGATATGGTTGTCACTAACTTAACACAACCCTCCTTCGACTAGTATCGATAGTGAATGCTGAAACACTCACAGACAATTTACAAAAAATATATATATGCAGGTTCCAATTAGTGTTTCTAGCGTATTTTTTATTATATCTATATCTATATGAAAAGGACCGTAAACCATGAATCCTTTTTTTTGTCTAGTAGTTAAGAATTGAGTTGTAACATTAAATTTTTTTTTTGTGCTAATACCATTATGAAGATCCTCCTAGTTCGGTAGGTCTTGTATTTGATGGCTGACTAAAAAATAATTTTTTGTATCTATTCATCATTTCGGATTTTCTAAGATTTCACTTATTTAGTTCTACTGCTGAGTGCTTATAGATACAATATCCCTTGAGGTTTTTTTGTGTGTGCTAGTGGATCAAGTGTCACTCCAGCTGCGGGTTTTTTCTTTCATTGGGAATTTTAATTCTGTATTCTTTATGAAGATACAAACAACTGTGCCTTGGCTGCGGCTAAACTGTTTAAAATAGTGTCTGATTGTATATCATATTTCTTTGTAGGAGCCCACTGAGATTTTAGGTATCAAGAAAGATGTTAAACAAATTTTTGCTGGCTACTGTCATTCGTGTGCAATTACAGGTAATGATTTTCATACCCTCTAATAAAATATAACTGATCCCCATCCCACAAAATTTAAATAATGAACAGCGAAAAAAGGAATTGGAGAGTTTGAAGGATTCTGTATGTATCACTATCTGATTCATTAATCTAATTCGAATATATTCGTTAACCGTTTATGCTAGAAGTTAGAACTTAAGTTTGATGAGTCTCTTACCCTTTCTATCAAGTTTAAAGGCTTATGAGTGATGTGTAGCTTTGTTTTTAATAAATAGTAATGTTTTTTTGAATTACAGTGGATGGGGAGCTTTACATGTGGGGGAAGAACTCTAATGGACAACTTGGGCTTGGAAAGAGTAATTTTCTTATCATATAAATATTTGTCAATGTTAATTCTTGTCAATGATCTGTTCATTCATGTTTTTTCATATTTTGATTGTGAATTGTGAAATGCTCCCAGCTGGCTTTTCTTAGTCCTAAATTTCTTTGTTTCATAATCTTTGTTCAAGAAGTCATCATTTACATGGCTGCATTTTTCAAATATTTTGGGTTGTCATTTTAATGGTGTGGTAAGCTTCTTGTTCTTTTAGCAATTTGGCATTTGTGTTAAAGGCCTTTCCGAATCCTCTTTTTCACAACATATGCTGGCTACTGTGTGCTGAGAAACTGTATGTGTATCTCATAGCTGTCTTGTATCATTAGTGTTATCAACATGGATGGTGCTCAAGCTATGTAATTATGGGTTCTTTTCATTGGATTTCTAATTACAGTCCTCTACATTTGTATATTAGCCGACCCTACAGTGTTGGATTAAGGCTTTGGCATTGTACATTTTAACATCGTCTTAAAATATGGGAAATTTGAGTTTGAATTTCTTTTGAAAGAAACTATTAGACTTATGTTTTTCCCTGTGTTTCACCGAGTTCTTGTATCAAGTTTAGCTTTTGATTGGCACTTAGCTTAAAACTTGGTGGTATGCCCATCCTCCTTAACATCGTTAACTTGATGCATTTGTTTTGGACTTGGTAAGATTTCTTGTATGCTTTTGATGATTAGTGGTGTTTTTTTTATATCCGTTAGGTGCACCCAAAGCAGTCTCTAGACCAACAATAGTCAAATGCTTGACTGGGCTCAGCATCGAAACGGCTGCTTTAGGTTCAGAGCACTCCATTGCTGTTACTGGTAGAGATGTTTTGACAATATTTTTTGCTCTAAGTGCAATTTAATCAAAGAAATATATCACTGGATAAATTCTCTGTTATATTGACTCTCCAAGATGAAGGTGTCACTTTGAGCTGGGGAGGAGAAAATTCTGGAAGACTTGGTCATGAGCGTCAATCTGGCTTATTCATAAGCAGCAGGAGGTATATATATTTTATTGGGCATTGTATTTTGAAGTGGTCTATATCTTGGGAAGTTATTGATGTAGTTCGAAGAACACTGCAGAGATAGATGTATTAGAGCCTTGACACAAAAATGTAGATCTGTTCCTAATGTTTGAGGTGCAATTGTTGAAACTAATGATTATGTGTAAAAGCAGGTTGTTGGCTTGAATACAATGCAAGTCATTGTTCCTTGGTGTGCTTATCAGATATGCCTTCCCCAGGTTTTTCGAAGCACTTTAGCTCCATTGCCTGAATTTTCCTAAATACGGATCTTGAGAACATTAGTATAGTTTCAACTTTTCACTATTTTATTTGTCAGTCTTAAATAGTTGTAGTTTCTTGTGGTTTTGTTCGATTTAACTCCGCCATGGGTAATTTCTGTATCGCATCAGGGATGTTACAGATGTTCTCATGTACATTGTCCACATCTGCCGTTTGTTCTGTTCTTTATTTTGATCTAAGCTGAGTCTTTCACATTGAAATTCATGTGCAAAGCCTCTGTCCACATTGTTCAACATAAATAATTTTCTTGGCTGTTGGATATTGGGATCATATTACATGCTTCACTATGTTGAAACTTGAAAAGGTTTTCAGTAACCCTCTAGCTACACTAAAGGTTTTTAGGCTCTTAGCTGATAACATGATTATATTCAAAACTTGTACGATTGGGCTCTTGTTTCAGGTTCATTATTTTCAAAAGTGGATAAGTTTCTCATTTTCACTTATTTTTGTTTATGTCAATTGTTGAATTTCACAGTTCATTGCATCACTGATCACACATAAATGTGAAACTCTAGCTAAAAGCCATAATTTATCAACTTGTTTTGGGTTCTTTTATATCATATCTTACTTGATGCACAAAAAAGACATTTATTGTTAGTAGTTTATAACTTCATCTCAGTATTGTTGGGGAATATTGGACTAAAGAGGTTGACTTTAAGTTCTTAGCTTTTCCATTTTATGTTTATTAATGTAGGGACATTTTTTGCAGTGAATATACTCCGAGGATTATCAAAAGGCTAGAAGGCACTAAGGTATGTTGTGATTTTGGCTTTTTTGATTGAAGGCCTTTAAATGCTTTGATCATCTCTAGCTTAACTCCTAATATTAACTTATTGTTTGTTTGTTAGATCACAGCAGTTGCTGCCGGCTTGATGCATTCAGCTTGTATTGATGGTAACCGTGCTGTGGATATTGAGTTACATTCTTGTAGTCACTTATTTTATCAGAATGATTTGATTAGTTTTTTTCTTTGACATACCGTGTGACTTCACAGAAAATGGAAATGTCTTTGTTTTTGGTGAGGGAAAACTGAATAAGCTTGTGAGTTTTATCATGCTGATGCTTAAACTTTTATAGCAGATTAATTTCCTAGTTGCTTGAGGCTGTTAGTTTTTCAGTTGCATGCTAAGTGAATACATTTTGCAGAATGCCAGAAATTCAGTTGATGTCACTAGACTACCAATGCTGTCAGATCTGCCAATTGCCAAAGAAGTTGCCTGTGGTGGTTATCATACCTGTGTAATAACAAGTATTTTCTGATTCATTCTCTTTTTTAATCTTTTCTGAATTCCATTGAAATGCCAGAATCCATTGCCAAAGTTCTGCCAATAAATGATTCTTATGATAGTGTGTGCTAGCTAGATGTTGGGGAAGGATCAATAACAAAGGCATTATGTACTCTCCTCCCAAATGAGTAAAATGTGATCAGTAGGCCTTTCTTGGAAAAGACCATATAGATTATGGCAGTTTAGTGAGATGCCAGAAAGATGCAGAACTAGACAAGAGTGAACAGGATAGGAAAAATTTTGTTGGCAATCTCTTGATTTCATTTGATTTAGTTCATGTATCTGTCACAACAACTATTAAGGAAGGCCCAAATGCGTTTATATCCTACAAAAGGAGGCGTAATAAATCCGTTTAAGGAGAGCAAGCGTTTATTGCCAACTGAGTAGGGTAATATCCATTCTGTTATGAAATTTCTATATTAAGAGTTTTTTAGGAAAGGGATCATTCTAGAAATAGATTTTTTTTGTAACTGATTTAGTCTTAGGCTCTTTGGCTCAATGACCATACAAAGTACTCTTTTTGCCCTCATCTTGTCTCTTCTTAAGATACAAGTCCTCATGGAGAACAAATCCTTATGTGTTACATCACCTTGCAAGATATCGAATTTTGTATGACTTTCATTTCTCAAAGCTTTTTTATATGGCACGCGTAATTTTTCTAAACAAATCTTTGATGAGTATGATTTATCTTTATTACCTTATGCCCATTTTCAGAACTTAGTATGATTGTTTCTTCTTTCTGCTATGAACTGAGTAATTGGACAAAGAACAGTAAAATAGAATAAAATGTATAAAATGCCAAAAGAGAAATATACTATTGATTGAATGATAAAAGAAAGATTACAACCCTAAAAGCATAACAAGAAACGATAGATCAAGCTATTCGAGGCGCTTGAGATCTCCTAATGAGTATAAAACCCACCCACAATGTGTTTACTAATTTCTTCATGATTATGAGTTTCTAATTCCCCTTATTTATAATGACTAGTAACTTTTTCCCTAAGTCTTCCCTAATGTGACAATGACTATTTTGCCCTTTCGTAAATCCAAATATCAAGTCATAGCAATACCGGCCTCCTGAAGTTCCACCTTGCCCTCAAGGTGGGTAAAAATTTGCTTGGCCTTCCACCGTTAGTAAGAAAAATTCAGTCTGAAAATAGTCGAGAGAAAATATTTTGTGATGGGTCGACTTGAATGAGTAATATGGATATTCAGTCTGAAAATTAAATTTGGTCTTCATAAAAGATGTTGAGTGAAATTGAAAGATAAATGGGTCTAAACTTGAAAATTGAGCAGAAATGTTTTGGGATGGGCCGAACTCCTCAAAATTTTCAAGATTTAAAATGGCTTGGGCCACCCTTAGATTGAAATTCAGAGACCAAACAAAAACCCATAGCATGCTGATGTCACTGATGATGTCACCTACATTTTCAAAAATTAGCCCTACATCTTTCTTTCCCATCAGAAACCCTAAATAACCCTTTGCCCCGTCTCTTTCATTTAAACCCAAGTTCAAGATTCATCTCAGAGTTTCTGCTCTCGCTGCCATTGACCGTTGCTGCGGCCAACACCCATAAAAATCCGGCGACATTTCCAGACCAACTGCCTTTACTCTCTTCTCTACTCATTTCTTCTTCTCTCACACTTAATTGTTTCTTGAATATTTCCAAGAAGATGGTGCAAGCTGCCTTCCATCTACCATCGGCAAACCAGAAAATTCCGGTGCATTTTTCCGACCTGCTATCTTGACTTCTACCAAACCCCATCTGCATCTGTCTATTCCGACCTTTTCCCATGCCGTCATGTACTCCGACTACAGCCCCAGTTTTCTCACTTGTTTTTTCCTCTTTTGCTCTTCCTTTTCTCAAAAATTCAGGCGACATTCCCCTGCACCGCCGACCTCCTGGTCCTCCGCCACTTCCGTCACCACAACTTCCTAGGTGACCTCGTTTATTAGTCCTCCCACGCCGCCACAAGCGCCCTAATATCCACCTTTTCGCCGTCTTGCTTCCCGCACAACTCCTCACCTTCTTCATTGAATCGGGCCTACCACCAGATTCGTGGATCTGTGGTTTTTGAGCGCTCCCTGTTTTTCCACACATTCTCCATGCTCTCCTGTACTCTCTTTTTTTGTTGTTTCCTACCTTATTTCTCTTGTTCTTTTTCTTTGTCTTCTTCTTAACTCCAGGGTACTCTTCTTTGCCTTGCAATTCTGTCAATTTTTTGCTTTCCTTATGCTGCGTGTTCTCTTCGAGACTAATACTCCTCATATCTGGATTATTTTCTTTTATTTGCATATTTTCCATATTTTCCAGATTTATAGCTTCGTCTTCACTCATTGTTTTTTCTTCCTCTTCTTTTGTTTCATGGTAAACAATTACCATGAGTTCATCCCTCATTCCTT
The DNA here is from genome assembly GCA_019425755.1 of Amaranthus cruentus. Taxonomy (NCBI): domain Eukaryota; kingdom Viridiplantae; phylum Streptophyta; class Magnoliopsida; order Caryophyllales; family Amaranthaceae; genus Amaranthus; species Amaranthus cruentus. Next base: position 9,344,970 of record CM033451.1, on the reverse strand, counting down.
GATGGAGGATGAGCATTGAATACTCTTTGTGGGTAGTGGCTACAATCGTGCCCTGCAAGTTCGGTTTCCTCTAACTGTTCATCACAAAACTCACACACTCCCTTTCCCCATTTTTCATAAATTTCCTTTGTAGAAGTTGGTTTGAAAGAGTGAATGACATTTTCTTGGACAACCTTCTTACACATCTCTAATGGTGAAATTTCAGTCCGAAAACTCCCAAAAAATACGTCAAGATCAGTTACCTCAGCATTTTCTGGACGTACGCTATCTCCGGCGGTTTTCCGGTTACCGGAATCGTACCGCTCTGATACCATGTTTGCTATGAACTGAGTAATTGGACAAAGAACAGTAAAATAGAATAAAATGTATAAAATGCCAAAAGAGAAATATACTATTGATTGAATGATAAAAGAAAGATTACAACCCTAAAAGCATAACAAGAAACGATACAAGAAACGATAGATCAAGCTATTCGAGACGCTTGAGATCTCCTAATGAGTATAAAACCCACCCACAATGTGTTTACTAATTTCTTCATGATTATGAGTTTTTAATTCCCCTTATTTATAATGACTACTAACTTTTTCCCTAAGTCTTCCCTAATGTGACAATGACTATTTTGCCCTTTCGTAAATCCAAACATCAAGTCATAGCACTTTCCTAATTATTATTCCTCATTATGATCAATTTTTAACAATTTATTTGAACTGTGGCATGACTTAACTTTTTGTCTCGGCAGCATGCATTTGCGACTAATATTAATTTCAACTGTCAAGCCATAAGTTTTAAGCAATTGTGGCTTATTTTGGATGCTTTTTATCAACTAATATCTTCTCTGGTTAACGACTTTAGGATGCATGTACTTGGATTTCTAGCCTTTGTGAAGTAGATTTCAGCTTTTCCATTTAATATGGCGCAGGGAATGGAGAACTGTATACTTGGGGATCTAATGAAAATGGCTGCCTTGGCATTGGGTATATCTTTGTTGTATATTTCTATCTGAAACACGACTAAACAACTTTTGAACTCTGAGATTGTGAATTTATGATTTACTTTAAAACTCAATATATATAAAAATATTAACTTTGTCCCTTTTTCAAACTTATTAATCTAGTTGCACTGATGTCATTCATTCGCCGGAGAGAGTGGAAGGCCCTTTTGTGAGGCAGTTAGTGAATAAGGTTTGTGCTATTCCTCAAAGCTAATAATTTGTCCAGTAAACGTGAAATTGTGTAGTCAAGGTGTAAAGCCTTAGCGGGTAATACAACACTTATTTCAATGTCTCTAAATCTATAATATATAATATTCTTGATGTTTTCGATGAATGATATCTTATCATATGATAAAGGAATGAGACTAGGTTGGTGCTTAGTACTTGTATGCTTTTACATTTTTACTTGGCTTATATCAGGTTTCTTGCGGTTGGAAGCATACAGCTGCCATTGCAGGTGGGTGCTTGTCCTGAAAATTTGGGCCTTTTGTTGCATTATTTCTAGAATTTAATACATAAATTGTAGAGTATGGCAAAATAAATTGTACACGAACCCATATAATTAGCTCATTGTTCTTCAACCAATTTGAAATCATAAATTATCACTTTGAGGTTATAAGTGATCACTTTAAAGTTATAAGTGAGTACTTTAAAGTTATAAGTGATCACTTTAAGATAATAAATGTATATTGGGCCAACACAATAGAGATGGTTTCACCATGAGACCATCTCATTTGAGAATTTTGTAAATTCTTTAATAACCATGTTTTAAGCGCAAATGTTCATAATTATGACTTGTGATTATCTCATGTTTATAGGTTTTCTTTTGTAACACTGCTATTCTTCATTCTGATTTATGTGATTGTTTTTACTTATTGTTTGGATGATTTGCTCGGTTAAACTGATGTAGTGGACATTACCCGATGTTTGGCAGATGGATATGTTTTCACCTGGGGCTGGGGAGGTTCTCATGGAACATTCTCTGTGGATGGTCAGTCTTCTGGTGGACAGTTGGTTTGTTTCTATTCTTTGTGCTCCCTCTGATTTTTCCATTTTAGTTTTACATGAAACAAGGTAGTTGTACCTACTGCTAATGGGAAGTTGCTAGTTGTACATAAATTGCAATTGCAGATGCTCTTCTTTTGAATTATTATCTATATGTTTCAATAGAAGATTTTGGTTTAATATGAGGTATAGATTTGTCTTTATTTGGATATGCCCTAGGAAATGGTAAGGCAAAGGGAAAAGAATTGCAAGAATTATTGTTTGATATTTTTTAAAACCAACTCCTTAAAATGTTGGAAAAATGGAAAGATCGGGGAAGAAAATGCTAGCTCAATTTTTCCTCTTACTCTGCTTTCCATTAAATTTTTTATTCTTTCATAAATTATGGCTATTCCCACTGTTTCTGTTTTGTCGTTAAATTAAATTTGTGTATGAATTATAGTTGCACTGAGGATATAGGAATAGTGGAAACTAATTTGGTTTGTAATGTCGGAATATATTTCTTCAACCACCATATCTCTCCCTCTTCAATCCTTACCCATATTTTTGCTTTTGTCACATCAATTCATCACTAAAGAAGTTGCTATTTTGTCTATTTAATATTTGCCCATTTGATTTTATACTGAATAGACTTAATCTCGAGTGAAACGTTTTTCCTGAACCTATTTTTTTCTAATTTCTTATTATGTTTCTCCTTTTGTGGTTACTTAATTTGAAAGAACTTTTATTTTACTTTTTGAAACTGATTATACCTGAAGTTTAACCTAACTGAACTCAATTTTCTTCTATTTGGACTTAATGGTCTTCTCTTTTATAAGCAACTTTATACTTCTATCTAGGCCAAAAGAGAAGGTAATAACAACCTATGAGCTTAGCATATGAGGATTCAGATTAAGCGCACGATTATTTTGCCATTGCCAAGTGAGTTTAGCTGTGAAGCTGACCTGAAAAGTGACGCAACAATATAACATGAATACCATGCAAAATAAGTTGATAAATAGTAGGATCTTCAAACATGTTATATATAGAGTTTAGTTGTTTATTTAGAAGGACGTATAGGGTGGTTATTGTTCATGTTATGTGGTATTACATAAACATAATTGCAACTGCCAAGGAAAGGTGGTTTATTATTCACCTATCCTTCTTATTCTTACAAGTGCAAGTTCACACACAACCACTACTGCATTAGGGGAACTTTTTAAAAGGTGAGTGTTTCAAGAAGAGATGAGTCTTCAACGTCTTCCTTGGATGCTTTGGGAAATGAAGAACGGGTACTATATGAGCGTTCTCTTGGTTTTCACATACGATATCTGATAATAATAAGAAATTTGAAAAGAAATCTGTCGTATTAGCTTTAGTAGTAGATTTAGTGAAAACAGTGAAAGGTGGTAGCCAAATTGACTTGATTTAACATATGATCCAATGCAATATTTTAAATGTTATTGATTTCAAGTAAAACACAGTTTTTGGGGTTTTAATCTTATATGTTATATTCATCATTTGACAGGAACATATATTTATACATCAACCTACCTAGGGTTACTAAAAATAAACGATAACAAATATAACAACTTCTATATTTACAAATATACCGTATATACTACTTTGCTGCTATACTGAATAGAACCCGAATTGTATCCAGTTTTGCTATAGGTGAGAAGGTTTTTGAGTAGTCGACCCCATACGTCTGAGTGTATCCCTTTGCAACTAGACGTGCTTTGTATCTTTCAATTGTTTCATCTGCCCTGTACTTGACTGTAAAGACCCATTTGCATCCAACAACCCTTTTTTTACCCAGTAGATCACATTTCTCCCAAGTGCCATTCTTTTTGAGAGCACTTATTTCTTCCATTGCTTTTCGCCAATGATCTGTCGCAAGAGCTTCTTCAACTGTCGCAGGGAGTTTAGTACTATATAATGCGGTATTGAATGCCAATGCATTCTGTGACAAGTTCCCTTCACTTAATGGTTCGACCGGATACCTCGACCGTTTAGCTTCATACTCTGGATCATATCTCTTTGGAGGAATACCTCGTGTAGCCCGGGGTGGTAAGACATATGATTGTTCCTTATTGCCCTGATTCTCATGGGGAACAGTTTCAACACTATCTCCTGCAACTTCAACTTGAATCATAGAAGCATCATCAATAATATCAATGCTTTCATCCAAACTACTCACCTGATGATCAGACCGGAACAGTGGTGGAGATGAAGAGGGCTGAACAGCGTGGAGTGGTAATTCGGTGGCATTGCCTACTTGTTCTTTTGGGTCTGAGTTGGACAGGACTGGACCAATTAATCATATGAGATCGTCATCTGACCTCTCCCCCTGACATCGAGGATGGTGATAGTAAAATTCACCCTCGAGAAAATCACAATCCATAGTAGTGTATACACGTCGAGTAAGAGGGTCATAGCACCTATACCCCTTTTGGTTCCTTCCGTACCCCACAAAGACACATTTCCCTGCTCTAGGTTCAAACTTGTTACGCACTCGTTTGGGATGGTGGACAAAGACTGTACAGCCAAAGATTCTTGGTGGTAAAGAGTGGGAGAAAGGTAAGAGATGTAAGGTTTTTAAGGTGTCTAGAGGTGTGTGGTAGGCAAGGCTTTTTGTGGGTAAACGATTTGTGAGGTAGTTTGCAGCGGCAATGGCTTCGGGCCAAAGGTGGGTAGGAACATGGGATTCAAGCATAAGAGCACGAGTCATCTCAAGGAGAGTTCGGTTCTTTCTTTCTGCTACTCCATTTTGTTGGGGTGTATCGGAACAAGAGGCTTGATGGATTAGACCTTTGGTAGTGATAAATTGATGCATATCAGAGTTAACAAATTCCCGACCATTATCAGATCCAAGGATGCGGGGTTGAGTTTGAAATTGGGTACATAATATAGATAACCATGCATGCCTACGACTGGAGTAGGACCCCAAACGTCAGAATGAATAAGCACGAAAGGAACATTGGTTTTATTCAAACTACTAGGATAGGAATGTTTGTGACTTTTTGCCAAAATACAAGTTTCACACTTAAAAATGGATTTATTTTTTACTAAGGTAGGAAATAGTTTCTCTAAGTACCCTAAAGATGGATGTCCAAGTTGACGATGTAAAGTCCATAATTGTCTTTCCTCTGACCGTGAACAAGAACTGCATTGCCTTTTTGAATCTCCTCTTCCAAGTAGTACAGTCCACCTCGTTCAATACCACACCCAATAAATTGTCCTTTCTGAAGATCCTGCACAATAGAGCAATCGGGTTTCATGAGAACTATACAATTAAGCTCCTTTCTAAGGTGACTAACTGACAACAGTTTATGTGACAAATCAGGAACAAATAAGCAATTTTTTAAAGTGAGATTTCTATTAAAAACAATAGTTCCAGCTCCCCCCACTTTAATTTCTTCACCATTAGCAGTCTTAATGATGTTTTTCAACGGTTCAGCCTGAGTCATGAAATCATTAGGGTCATAGGACATGGTGCTCGTAGCCCCGCAATCAAAAATCCAACCCCCTCTAAAAATTGAGAAAGCAGTACCAAGAGAAGGGGAGGAATCACTCTTTAAAAGACACGTGACCCCCCCTCCTTTATTTAAGGAGTGCCTTGCCAATTCACTTGGGTATTCACCAAACCCTAATGTTTTTCCTTCTGTTCTGCCGTTTATGAGAGAGAAGCTCTCTCTCTATTTGTTACCTTCTGTGCCGTTAAGAGCTACTCCTTTCTCCTCTTTCTCTTCTCTGTTTGGATCTCCATTTGTGCTTGCTCCCATGGCTGTCCTACCGGTTTTATAATCGATAAAATTTTGAGGTTCTCTGACCCCTTTCTTCTTCGTGTCCGGCCACCATTCCGGGTAGCCACAAGTTTGAAACACTCACTTTTGGTGTGTCTTGTACCACCACAGTGGGTGCATTTGAGGTGTTTTTTTCGTCATTTTTTCGGTATGGTTTGCCTTTGACAGCAAAGCCCCCTCCTATACCCGATAATTCAATTTCAGATGAGGGTTTCTTCATGATGCCTTTTCTCATTAGCTTCCTCTACTATGGGAAGAAGATCTTGAAGATGATAATATCTTGTGGGTCTTTCATCGCGTTTGGTAATCTTCTGTCTATCTCCTTCCACAGTGTGATTAACTTGCTGTAGTAAGTCTCAATGGAGTCGTTTCCTTGCTGGATCTTGTTTGTTTTGACCGTAAGATCAAAGATCTATAGGCCATCTCTTCCACTACTGTATAGTGTCTCAATCCCTGACCATAAGGCCTTTGCTGTTGGAAAATCAAGGAATTGATTAACCAATTCAATGTCTATGTTTTCCAATATCCATGAAATAACAATCGAGTCATATCGTGTCCATTGGTTGTACTCGTGGTCGTTTTTAGCCGGTGGATCAGCGATGTTGTGCTTGAGCCGTCCACGGCCATTAATGGCCAGTTGCATCAGCCTGGACCATTTGGTATAATTTTGGTTTGTCAATTTTTCGGATATTATGGGGGTTTGAGTATTGGTGACGGGTTCGATGGGCTGTTTGTTGGGGCTTAACTGTTGAAACAATTGCAACAATTGCCCCATTGTAACTGGTTGGTCTGCTGCTACAATGGTTTTGGTTTCGTCTTCCATTTTTCCGGTTTTCTGATTTTTTCAAAAGTAGGTTTGGGTATGTGATGAAGCCGCAAAAACGATTCAGAATCGTTGCTGCTCTAGTAACATGATTTCAAGTAAAACACAGTTTTTGGGGTTTTAATCTTATATGTTATATTCATCATTTGACAGGAATATATATTTATACATCAAGCTACCTAGGGTTACTGAAAATAAACGATAACAAATATGACAACTTCTATATTTACAAATATACTGTATATATACTACTTTCCTTATTCTAACAATTATTTATCGAAGTGGGGAAATGTATGTTTGTAAATAATGGAAATATTTGATAGATCTTGAAGGGACGAGTAATTGAACATTGTTAAAAAGTCTCGAAAAATTCGCAATAAGAGGACCTTGATATATGTGAAAGCAACTATATTTACATTGACAGACAACAGTTCGGTATTTGTGATGGAAAAAAAATATTTTATGGGAAGTAATGATAAAGAACACGGAGTCCTATATTCAAATATACATCTATTAGTCCTCGTGTGTCAGGAGAATTTGCTACAATATTACCGGGGATTTAAATATTTGATGAATGGCAAATGGTGTTGGATCTTGTTTAGGAGACATAGAGACTTCTCGACAAGTATTTGGTCCATCAAACATGATGTATGGACTTACGAAATGGTTACTTTTGTGGACCTTGAGAAATTCAAGGAAGTATTTTGCATTTCCCTATATTGTATACATCTGACCCCCTCCGAACCTACCTAGGTGGTAGTCATTTGGCATTGCAGTAATGAGATGTTTTGGTTCTAAAATCATAGTAGTTTATATTTGCTGAGGATGTTGGTATACATGGCTCGCGTGGTTGCAGAATGGATCTTGTAGCCATTTTTGTGATGGTTTACATGATTTACTGAATTTGACCATGAATGATAGACAACATGTAGTGCACCTGTTAGCCATTTAAAGTATCCATTGCTTGTTATGCTTAAAATCTAGTACTTTGTTTCGTTCTCCAAGTTTAGATGTCATATAAACATCTTGCGTCGAAGCTTAGTGTAATCCAGTTATTCCTTCCCCCCAATAAATTCTCATTTTATATGATGTCTATAGATCACTTTATTTCATTTCTACCAAGTTTGTTGTCAAATGCATCCATATGTTTGCTTTGCAATTACAGGGCCATGGAACTGATGTTGATTACATCGAGCCAACTGTCATTGATCTCGGCAGTGATGTTAGGGCATTGGAAGTTTCTTGTGGATTCAATCACACTGGTGCAATTTTTGAATACTTGTAACTTTCAGAATAAGCCATTCGACAGTCTGGACATTTTATGGCTTTTGTGACCTTGTCTTGGTGCTCCACACATTTGCGGTGTTTATTACATCTTACGTCTCCATCATTCATTTCACCAAGTCATGAGTCGGCATCAACATATCTGTATACGGAGTGCAGACCAACTCAGTCTTTCTCCTGAGGGGTAAATTTTTTCATCTTCCTAAAATTCATTATTTAGTATGAATGAATGTATGTTTTACCTGTAATTTATAAATGTAACTGCAAATGTGATATTATCCATTCTTGTTGAATAAAACTGCAGGATTTTGTACCATAAAACCAACTTACAAGTTCATAACTGTTAAAAATTAAATAAGCTTTTTCAAACTACTGCATTTTTGTTTACAATGAAATGCATTTGTAGATAAATATTAACTCAGCAGTCAGGGTCAATACTTTTGGCTTCGAAGATTTTTTTCTTTTGATGATGAAACTGTGTTATTGTTTATTCTAATCGTGTTTGATGCTCGTGGATCCTGCTTTTATCGTCTTTTTGGTTGTACAAGGAATAGAAAAAGTAGTTATGCAGATGATACCGAGCTGCTTCTATGAAGTTAAGGGTTTTAGTTGATGGCGGAGAGAAGGTATTCAATGAAGTTAAGTAAACACAGATTTCTTGGAATATTGTTTGATGTTTTTGTATTCTGTGTTAGTTCATCTAATTTCAATTAAAAACATGATAAATATTGTTGGAATATTGTTCTTCTCTTTGTTCATTCTATGTGAAAGAATCTCCTGGTTTTTGTTAAAGTCGCAGCTTGTTGTTTGATGAGATAATATTCTCTTCTGAGCATAGTGGATTCTACATCATGGATAGAAAATGGCTGTTTTGGCCAATTTTTTAGTTGATTTTTGACTTTTACTTTAAGGTTTCTTAAATAGTCGTAGAACTTGAGTTAATAGTTACTAACCAAAATCAAAATGCTATCTTGTGGAGTTTTTTTAGCTGACTAGTATAGAAACTCTTGCAACGCTCGAACTTTGTTAGTATGGAAATACATATAAATAAAAATGCAATTGCATGATGCAGGTATTGGACTTTAGTTATTAATATAATTATGTAAAAATTGATATAAGTTTTATAACATAATTATTTTTTGTGAAATAGATATATGAATATACACCAACAAAAAGGGGGGAATATACAAAAGCTTAGACTTGGTGTGATCCCAAGATAAGAAACCCACTCACCTAAGAAACAATTCTCTTATGCCAACTTGAAATTCATTTCTAAATGTTTGGCAAATCTTGAATTTGGAAATGTAAAAGAGTCAATTCCGTAGATTTGCAATAACAATGTAAAATTTGATCAAGTATCAAATTTGCAAATTTCAAGTATATATAGATGTCATTTATAATTTTTGAATTTGAATATCAAGATTAAATGCCATATTTTCAATTGAATTCTATGTTGTCAAACACTACCTTAAGGAATTAGACAATCTCCCAATTGATCTAAAATAATGTTTTTACAACATTCGGAGTCGAGTGACTCTGTCTTCGCAAAAAATTTTGGTTTCACTGCATCCTAATCTCGTAGATCAATTTCTGTCCAACATATCACAATGAGCTTTGCATTATGTCTTCTTTTTGTTAATCTTTGCCATATGCTTGATTTCCTCCTTGAACGATTGTACCTGCCAAGTATGTTCTAGGATACTGAAGACTCCTTTTTCGTACTTGTTTCACATTCTCACATTCAAAAAGCAGATGCTGCAGAGTTTCCTGGCCCCCTTCACAAAGGGCGTAATTCAACCCACAATCTCCCATTCATTTATTAATACAGTCTTTTGTAGATAATCTATTATGCACAACTAACCACGAAATCAATTTGGCGCTCTGAGTAGCTCTATTCCTGATTATATTACCCCAGTCGATTTTAGCTTCTCTTGCTATCAGCAATTCATAAGTAGTACTAATGGAGAACTTGCCTCCTTTGATCACTATGTCCCAACCTCCTAGAGTAGTTAAAAGATCTCTTTGCTTGATGTTTTTTTTTTATAGCTCCAAGAAGCGTGGATAGATAATGTGGATGATTGAAACACGTGGTTCTTCATGTAATAGTTGTGAACCCACCGCACTTAGAGATCGTCCTTGTTGGCTATATTCCACTGATGTCTCAGCATACCCGCTTTATTCTACCTATACATATCTAATCTACTAATCCCCCTTTGAGAATGGGAGAACCATCCTATCCTAAGCCACAACCTCCTTATGAGAAATACCCTCTTAGCCTGTCCAAATGAAGGAACGACATAGTTATTACTTGATTGAATAAATACATATAAGTTTTGTGAAATATAGCGATTTTGTAAAAAAACATTAGTGTCAAAATTGATATGCTAGCAAACACACTATCCACATAATCCAATAAATCAATCATTCTCAATCAAATTAAAACACATGATAAAGTGTTTAGAACATGTCATTTGTTATTTTCCAACAAAAATAATATGTATAATGTTTAAATTCTTTAAGTTAGATGCAATAGTTTGTAGAAGTATTATAAAAGATATGCATTGTTAGTTATATATTTACAACCAATTATTACTTGTAAAATAGCTATAATCAAATCATGGGTCGCTTTGTAAAGGTTTCAAAAATATTTCAATTGGTTGATTTTATGAAATATATATATGGAATATGGATAGATAAAAAATAAAAGACAAGTCACGAATTCATTTGAGATTTCAAAAAATTTTCTTTTGGATGAGCTAAGAATTGATAGAATGTACTAAAAAGTTATGTATTATGAACTTTGTACCGTGTATCCATGCTGTGGTTCTATCAATTAAAAAATTCAAAAATCTTTCTTTATTTTCTGAACTAATTTGTTCTTTTTCTGAAAATAAGAAATTTTTGTTTTTATTGAATGTTGAGTAAATCCGTTGACTTTAAAAATGGTGAGGGTTCAAGTGAATATTTACCTTTAATTTATAAAGTTATAATTAATATATTAAAATCTTTTTGAATTTCACACAATTACATTTTAATCTGTAAAAAGTTTCTATTTGGCAAAGCTCTATAAAATTGTCTTTTGATACTTAAAATCATAAGTAAAGTAATTAAATCTTGGAAAAATTACCCTCAATAATACGACATTTCACTAATTTTCCTACAATAATACGAACTATCAATTAACCCTGAATAATACAAAGTTTATTCGCAATTTTCCGCTGGTATCCTATTTTACCTATGGCCGGCTAATTCAAAGGGTTTATTAATTTATATTTTTTTTGAGAAAATTAAAAAGTCCTTTCGCATACGTTATTGATTCAATTAATGCCCTCAACTCTACAGCAACCTAAAATTGACTTCCTATCTCTCCTTCATCACCAATTCACCATTAACAGTAACCCTGCAACTTCGTCGAAGACAAAACCCAAGATGCAACAAGTACAAAAATTAATGCTTTTTGTGCATTTACATGTTTAACAACTTCCAATTTCAACATAGCTTCACTTTCCTTCAATTTTGCATTCTTGGCCTTCAATTTTTTTACTTTATCAATCAACAAAGCTTTCTCCTCTTCTAAACAAATTGAAATTTCACATGAATACTCTACATCTTTCTCCCACTTAATAAATTTACAATCTTGTACCTACATTTTTCAAACCAAATCATGAAACCCTAATTGAAAAAGAAATAAAAATTACCATAGAAAAAAATCAAGCCTTGGAAGAATGAATACTTACAGGCCAAAATGCACATCCATAAAACTTCTCACCAACCCTTGTTCCTTTCCTTGTAACTTGTAATTTAGCAACAACACCATGTTTACATAAAGAAATTTCTTTTGCAATTGATATTCTAGATTGAGATGATGATGAAGGAGAATACATCTTCAACATCAAAGGGGGATAAATTGAAAAGGAATTAGAATAAGTAAAAGAAAAGGAAGAAGCTTGTAAGAAGGAAATTAGATGTATAAGAATTTGTAAGAAGTAAAAAATGAAAGTTAGTAAGAAAGAGAAGAAAGCAAATTCTGCATAAAAGGAAGGGAGAATGTATTGTTTCAATCAGAAAGTTTCACCTATTCTACTGGTGACAAACCGGTTAGGTATACCAGCGGAAAATTGGGAGTAAACTTCGTATTATTTAGGGTTAATTGAAAGTTCGTATTATTGTAGGGAAATTAGTGAAATGTCGTATTATTAAGGGAGAATGTCCCACAATTACATTTTAACCAGTAAAAATGCTTTCATTGACTCAATCTCTAAAAAATCATCTTTTGCGATTTTCCTATTCTTTTAAAATATTGTACAATTGTATGATTTGATTTAATAAAATCTTTTCGAAAACTTAATTTTAATACTTAAAATCATAATTAATGTAATAAAATCTTTTGAATATTACACATTTAACTTGTAAAATTTCTCCATTTCGCAAAACTCTATAAAACCGCTATGTAAATTCTACTTTTATAATATTGAATGATGCATGATTGATTAATTTTTTCTAATGAACAACCACTAATCAATAGTACATATTTAATTTTTTTCAAATTTTTTGATTTAGAATGACAACCCAAATTTTGCCATTTTCAAATTCTTCATTTATGATTTCATAATTGAAATCCATAATCATTATCATACATTTACTAATTCAGAAACTACTTTAACACAAGACAGTTTTAGAATGAGAGTTGAGTAAATTCCTATGATTTGCCAGGTGTCACTTTACTAATTCAGAAACTACTTTGACATGTGGTGGATTTAGAATGAGAGTTGAGCAATTCCTATGATTCACCACGTGTCACTTTGCTTAATTATTCCTCAATTAAATTAAATAGTGTTTTTTTTTATTTACTCAATTATTCTTTAATTAAATATTGTTTTCTTATTTTCTCAATTATTATCAATAACTCTAGAGTGTAATAATGTTTCTCTTTTACTTCTTCATTTGCGTTTAAAGCGGACTTTTTATATAATGTAATATATATAGGAAAAATTACCTAAAATAATCCAAACTATTATGATTTCCTACAATAATCCTACTGATTGATTAACCATGAATAATCCCTACTTTGAGGGGTATTTTCCTAGAGCCCTTAATTACCAAAAAATAAATTAAATTTTTTAAAAATTTTAAATTTTAAAAATTTCTAAATAATAAAAGGCCAAAAGAGACCCTACAAAAATTCGCATCAGGGTGGGGAAAGGTCCCACCTTCTAGGAAGGGTTGCCCCCACACCCATAAATCATGTGCGCAGGCCCTAGACCATGGAAACAAACTAGGAACAAAAAGACCACAAGCTTAGTGATGTGCACGATTTAGAGCACATTTGTTTCCCCACTTTGGTGTCGAGTCTCGATGTTTTACATTGGTTTTATACGTTTTACACTCGATTTTACCTTGTTCTTGCCTCCACGGTATTTAGAGGTTATTTCAGGTGTTTTCGGGAGGTTTCGAGGTAAAACGAATCGACTTCGAGGCTTAGGCATCAAAGTCGAAGGAAAGGCACGTGTTTCGAGGTGCTCACAAGTAATTCGGGTAAAACGGATATCTCTCTAACTTTGCATTCTTCAAACTAGGTAACACATTTTTTTTCATCAAGCATCCAAGACCTTTCTCACGCATATGACAAAGTCTCCTATGCCATAACTATGCTGGATCATTAGCTACTACATTGACACTATCAGTAGATATAGAAGCTTGCATCTAAAATAGGCTAGAGTACTTCATCCCACAAGTAAACACTGGACTTCTATCAGTGAGCTTCCACTGCCCACCATAAAAGGTACTATAATAGCCTTCTTCATCGAGCTTACTGGTGGAGATCAAGTTTAACCTCAAGAACATTCCAAACATCCTTAAGTAGAAGCTTAGCACCACTATCAGTCACCAAGCAAATATCTCAAACACCAACAACCTGAGGCTCCACTATTAACTACCCATCTTCAATACCCCAAAATCTCAAAGAGTATAAGTGTTAAATAACTCTTACTTTGATGTCACATGTCGTGAGGCTCCACTATTAACTACCCAATTAGTTTCATAACTTGCTAAATTAACAACATCTTCATCATAAACAATGGCAAGATCACTGGTAGTTGCAGATGCTGCTCGATCATCCTTATCATCATTTTTCTTATCTTGATAATTCACATGTTTGCCTTTACCTCCCTTGTTATCTCTTTTTAACTTATAGAAAAATTTCTGAATGTGACCCATTTTATCTCAATACTTGCATTTCATGTTCTTCAATTTTCCACAGGACTTGCTCCGACCAGAACCTCTAACATTTGAAGCTCTACTATTACTTATGCCCTTGTTTTCTGCAACATAAGCTTTCTCGGGTTGTAAAGATGACATACCTTGAGACTTCTTTCGCATTATTTCATTCAAGATGCCAACTTTAACAAAGTATAAGGTAACCTTCCCAGAAGGAGCTCTATTACAAAGTGTCATTCTTAAGTATCCCAATAACCAGGAAGAGTACTAAGTAACAACGGTGCCTGAACTTCATCATCAAACTTATTTTCTAAGGCCGAAAATTGTTGAGTAATGCCATAAAAATCACTCAAGTGATCGAAAAGTGTCTTGTTTTCATCATACTTTAAGCTTATCAATTGCTTAATCAAGAACAACTTATTATTTCCAAACTTGCTAGCATAAAGTGACTCAAGTTTTTGCCACAAAGTTCTAGCATGAACTTCTTCATAAATGTGATTCCAAACATTATCATTAACCCATTGACGAATAAACCCACAAACTTGCTCATTCTCAAATTCCCAGTGTTCATCATTTTCTATATCCGGTTTTTGATTGGTAAAAATAGGTAAATGCTAACTTTTCACATACAAAAAGTCTTTCATCCTCTATTTCAACAGATGATAATTCTTTCCATTTAAACAAATCATCTAACTGTGTTGAGATTACCATCCATTTAGAGAATTAACAATTAATCTGGATTTGACACCAGTTGATGAGGTAAGAACACCTCTAACAGCTACCATTTACACAAATTGATAACACAAAAATAACAAAAATAACGCTGACAAATTAATTAACCAAATTTATACTTATCACCAATTCAACACACTCAAATATCACCAATAAACCACAATAATAATCAGCAATTAAACAAGATAAAGCATGTATTCAACGGCAAATACACAAGATTTTTAAGTGGAAACCTCTTCGGTATGAAAAGTGAAAACCTAGGACTGGAGGAGTCCGCCCAAATTTCTCTTATTATGATGAAAAGAAGGTAAAAAAAACCCAATCCAAGTTCTCCAAAGGGTCCTCAAACAACCCCAAGAACAATCAATTAATCGCAATAAGCAACAAAACAAGAAGAAAAAAAGTGAAGAAAATCACCCAAAAATAGACTTTAGTACAACAGCAATAACTCCCAATCTGTACCACCAAAACACATCTCCATCGTTGAAAAACGACCGGAAGGTGTCCCAAGCGAGTACCCAAAGTTTGAGCAAAATCGGACCACAAACGAACCTCGATCGGTGGTGTTTTGTGGGGTTGGTAGCTGTAAAATGTCAATGGAGTTGCACCAAATGAAACTTCTATTTTTTTACCACTTTTACCTTCTAATTTTTTGATGTCTTCTACTCTCACACACAAGAGTCATTGGCACACCTTTTTTTTTTCTTGTCCCATATGAGAAAGAGCCCAAAAAGTCAATAAAGTAGCTTCCAAAACAAGCTACATGAACTATTATGTAAAGAATTTGCAGAACTATTATGTAAAGAATTTGCAGAACTAATGAGTGATGAATTTGAAATGAGCATGATGGGAGCATTAAATTTCTTCCTTGGTCTGCAAATTAAACAAACGGCAAACGGTATCTATATCCATCAACAAAAATATATAAAAGAACTTCTAAAGAAATATGGTCTAGATAACGCTAAAACAAACCACACACCTATGGCTACTAATGTTAGATTAGATGAAGATACTAATGGTACAAATGTCGACCAAAGAATGTATAGAGGCATGATAGGATCTTTATTATATCTAACTGCTAGTAGACTAGATATTTCGTTTAGTGTTGGATTGTGTGCTAGATTTCAATCAAATCCTAAGGAATCACATCATACGGCAGTAAAGAGAATTCTAAGATATTTAAAGGGAACAGATGACTTGTCCCTATTCCATCCAAAAAGTGATGTCTATGACTTGAAAGGTATAGTGATGCAGATTATGCAGGTGATCTTGTGAATAGAAAGAGTACGTCAGGTATGGTACAATTTCTTGGATCATGTTTAGTATCTTGGTGTTCCAAGAAACAAAACACAGTTGCTTTATCCACCGCTGAAGCTGAATATGTGGCAGCTGCAGCTTGCTGTTCCCAGATGCTTTGGATTAAACAACAACTAAGAGATTTTGGTATTAAATTTGAATGTGTTCCTATTTATTGTGACAATACTAGTGCCATATGCATATCGAAAGATCCCGTGCATCATTCTAGAGTTAAGCATATACACATACGACATCATTTTCTTAAAGATAATGTTGAGCATAAAAACATAATTGTTAAACATGTCAGTACAAATGAGCAAGTTGCAGATATAATGACTAAACCGCTTCCAAGGGAACAATATGAAAAGATGAGGTTGGAGCTAGGTATGATCAAGCTTCACTAAGGTTTGATGCCAGAATTCCTCCTCAAAGCAATGAGAAAAATTGGAAGGGTTAGATCAACCACAATAATCATGATTGAGAAATCAATTATTGCGAGATTTAGGTACGCAACTATCTTAAGTATGTGCCATGAATGTTTTCTTGATTGCATGGTTAGCTGATTAGACCAAGTAGCATTTGTTCGTCTTATGTGATTATGTCCTCATGTTAAAAACGAAAAAAAAAACGAGGACATATGGTTTCTTTACTTCTATTTTCAAAATTTTCTTTATTTTTCTTTTTCCACAAATTCCAGCATTTTATTTCTTTTTTATTTTTATTTCGGTTGGTCAACTTAAAATTGGTAGAAGACGGATCATCGTAGTGTCTCGAAATATCATTATTAACCGTTCTATTCAATGAATTTACCCGCGAACTTTTCGTTACACACTACGTTCACACGCAAGAAACTGAATCAAGAAGTAGTACAAACCCTTCACATAACCGTCCCTTCACTCATTTAAAACCCACTCACTCACGTCTCATCCATCACTCACACAACCCATCACTCCCTAAAAGCTAGTACTACTCTTCATTACCCAAAACCGTCAACCCATTTCATCCTCTCTCTCTCTCTTTCAATCCTTCATCTTCATCCTTCTTTAAGCCATGAAAACTCCCAAATCATCTTCATCTAGCAAAACCATGAAAGGCAAAGGCAAAACACCAACATTCATACAACCGACACCTCTTCAAGTGATTTATCCATCACCATCTGAAGCACCACCTTCATCTTCTCAAAAACGTCAAAAATCAACCACGCCAAAACCCATGCAAACCGGAACCAAACGACCTCATCCCAAAGGGATTTCCTCATCCAGACCATCGAAGAGGACCAAGCAACTGGACACTAACAGCGCCGAAGAAATTGGAAAAGAAATGTCAGTTGGATTTGGGCTGGATAAATACTGGTATGACTCAAACCCCTTTCCCTAATTACATGCAATTTTAAGTAATCAAGGGTGGGAAGTTTTGATGTATGACTATTCATGCAACTCGATTTATCCTAATCTTATGCGTGAGTTTGTTCAAAACTTTTCCATTGAAAATGGAGTTTGTTCGAGCAGGGTTAAGGAAATCAAAATTGAATTTAACAGTCTTATGTTGGGGGAATGGTTCAATGTTCCTGCTGTTGGTTTTGACACATATTACGTTGGTTCAAAGATTGTTTTTTCGGGTATCAATGAGAAGATAGTTTTAAAATTTTTAGGTATAAATCATAAAAAAACGTTTTAGCCATAACTCTTTATCTCCACTCCACAAACTTTTATATAATATTGCCAGAAGATTTATCTTGCCACGCAACTCTAAGCGTAGTGAGGTAAACCTTCGTGATGCAACCCTGATTTACTGTTTGACTAACCAAATTAAGATAAATTTCCCTTCGTTAATGATATCTCACCTGGCAGACTGTATTGAGAAGAAAAGTATGGTAGGGTATGGTGGCTTGTTAACCCATGTTTTTAAGAAGTTTGGCATACCTCTAGAAGGTCTAGAATTTCTCATGAGCGCCAATAATAAAATAGGTGCAAAGTGTCTTAACAATTTGCATCTCCAATTAAATGAAAAGGGAATTTTGGAGGATGCCTTAGAGGATGTTGAGTATGTTAGTTCGGATGAGGAGAAGGTAGAGGAAGAAAAAGAAGAAGAAAAGATGGAAAAAGAAGAAGAAAGGGAGAAAGGAGAAGACGAGGTTCAGGAAGCTGTTCCTTCTGCCAGTACTGATAAGGCAGAGGTGAATGAGGAAGAGGGGAAAACATGTATTGAGGGCGAAGATTCTGGAGAAGGGGAGGATGATGGACTTGAGGAAGGTCATTCCAATGATAGTTCAGATGATGAGGAAGTTGCTATGCCGGTCAAGGAGGAACCTGTGCTCACTCCTAGAAAGTGCAGCAGGCTAGCCTCAAGGCGTCCCACTGGTTTGGATGATGAAATTACCTCACAGCCTACCCAAGCTCCTCCTTCACCAAAACCAGCCACACCTCCACCACCTCATGTACCATCACCACCACCATCACCTATACTCAATTCACCTCCACACACCACCACTGGTTTTGATGCTAATCCCTTTGTTCCCACTGCTAATCTTGATCTTCTTCTTTCCAAATTTGTTGATCTCCAGTCTCAACTCTATGCCTTCCAAGATGAAGTTCGAGTCTCACTTGCTTCCATTACTGACCAGCTGTCCCAGATGGAGACCCGTCTTGGAGCTAAACTGGATACAGTAGAAGTGCAGACTGAATTTATTGATGAGGAGACTGCCCAATGATTTCTTATTCTGCTTCATTGAACAATTGTTGTAGTTTGTTTTTGTTGGCCATACCGTATGTTTTTCTAAATAATTAAACAATTTCTGTTTTTTTAGCACCAGCTGGGGTACGCCAATTGTTGTAATATTTTTAGATTATGCTACTACTTACTTTTCATCCGCTTATTTTCTATGGTCTATGAAGTTTTAGTATTTGCATATCTTGAAAATGTTTTGGTATTTGCTGGATTAGTGTGCTGCTTACTTTCTCAATTTGTCTAATGCTTGCCTTAGTGCTTTGGTTTGATGGATCCCCTACTTTTTGATTGATGTCAAAAGGGGGAAGAAAGGCAACAAACTTAATTGAACTTGTGAATGTTTATGCTCTCACTTAGTCTTTGTTAAATGCTAATGTTTAAAATGTTAAATCTGCTACACTTCTGTTTTAATAAGTATTAGTTCAAGTTATACTTGAATGTACGAGCTTGCATAGATTTTTAATGTTTCATTTTTAATTAGTTACTGTCTCTAATGTCTTACCTATAATCATCTATGTTTAGAATAGCAAATTCTTAAAACTACACATAAGTAGAGAATTGATACTTAATTCATTGTGTTTAGTATTTCTATTTTTTTGTTAAGTCATGTTTAGTCACATGCCTTTGTTATGTTTTAAATTATAATCCTAGAGTAAACTGTTTTGATGAATGATTGGTAAATTATTTTGTTTCATGTAAACTTCCTCATCTAATTCCCCATATAGAAGTGCGGTTTTAACATCCATTTGATGTATTTCTAGAGGATAGACCGTAGCTAAAGCTACCAATAACCGAATAGTGGTTATTCTTGCAACCGGTGCATATGTATCGAAATGATCGATACCAAGCTTTTGTCTAAAGCCTTGTGCCACTAAACGGGCCTTGAACTTGTCAATAGTACCATCAATTTTCATTTTCTTTCGAAAAATCCACTTGCAACCTATTGGTTTACAAGTAGGAGGAAGATCCACTAACACCCAAGTGTTATTACCCATGATGAATTACATCTCATCATCAATAGCTTCTTTCCAAAAGATGCTATCATGTGATGCCATAGCATCACTATAAGTCAATGGGTTACCTTCCACATTAAATAAATATGGAACACTAGAAGATACTTCATTTCTAGTACCCTCAACCAAGTATACTTGGAAGTCCGGGCTAATGCTTTTAGCTTTCCGTTGTCTCTTACTCCTTTCGGGAATAGGATCAACTAATTCTCGTTCATCTAGTTGTTGATTATCATCAACACCTAAAGGTGAACCTTGTTGATTATCATCAACATTGTCATTGGTACAACTTGTAGATTTCTTTGTCTACTCAATGATGAAAATCTATTTTCATCAAAAATTGCATCTCTTGACTCTATGATCGAATGAGTCGACATATAGTCATTTTGTTCTATAACATAGAACCTATAAGTTTTGCTATGAATAGCATAACCTATAAAAATGCATTCAATTCCGCGCTCACCGAGCTTCTTTCTTTTGTTACCGGGCAATCTTACAATAGCCCTACAACCCCAAACCTTAAGATAGCTTAAGTTTTGTTTCTTTTTGTACCAAAGCTCATAAGGAGTCTCCTTATTTGTTCTCATTGGAACTCAGTTAAGAATGTGACAAGCCGTCAACATTGCTTCACCCCAAAATCCATCACTCAAGCCCGAGTAGGATAACATGGAATTAACCATCTCTTGCAGAGTACGGTTTTTCCTCTCCGCCACACCATTTGATTGTGGTGCATATCCGACGGTTGTTTCATGTATAATGCCCATTGAATTAAAATAGTTTGGATCATAATATTCACCTCCTTTATCAGTTCCTAATCTTTTAAGTTTACTACCAACTTGTATTTCTACTTCATTTTTGTAAACCTTAAAGTGATCAAGAGCCTCATCTTTTGTATGTAAAAGGTATACATAACAAAACTTGGAAAATCATCAATAAAAGTTATTACTTACTTTTTATTTCCCAAAGATGGTGTACTATGAAAGTCACAAAGGTCACTATGGATTAATTCCAAAATTTCGGATTT
Organism: Amaranthus cruentus; assembly: GCA_019425755.1. Lineage (NCBI taxonomy): Eukaryota > Viridiplantae > Streptophyta > Magnoliopsida > Caryophyllales > Amaranthaceae > Amaranthus > Amaranthus cruentus. The sequence continues at coordinate 9,324,077 of CM033451.1, read as the reverse complement.
CCGTTCAACATTTTTAAAAGGTGTTCTAGTGATCTTATTTAACATGCACGTTTTGCAATTTTTAGACAATTTAACACACATAGGAATTAAATCATGCTTTGACATAAAGGAAACTTTATCCAAAATTTACATGTCCTAATCTAACATGCCACAAGTAATGCAAATCATTTTCATCATTCATGGTTAAAACATTACAAATAGAATTTTTATTCAAATCTAAAGATAATTTAAATAAACTATTACAAAGGAAAGCACGTCCTACAATCAAGTTATTTTTCGAGATAATACACCTATCGGCTTCAAATACTAATTTGTAGCCCAATCGATTCAAAATAGGGCCCAAGACAAGATTTCTACTAATTTCGGGTGCAAAATACACATCCCTTAAAACTAGGAGATTTCCCAAAGTGAACAATAGCTCAATTTGTCCTTTGCCTTGGACCATGATAGGTGCATTGTTTCCCATGAAGAGATGCTCCCCATCAACTACCTTGTGAAAGGATTTGAACCATTTTGTAGAATTGCATATATGTCTCGATGCCTCCGAATCGATCCACAAAGACAAAGAATCATCCTGCATAGCACTAAAATTAGTATTCATTGAAGAAAGATTCAAAGAAGAATTTTCATTCAAAATTGCAAGATTACCTTGAGTAGAAGGTCCTTTGCTTGTAGAAGCTTGACCATTCCCCTTTGCCTTCTTTTGCTTGTTTTTGAGAACAAAGCAATTTTTCATTCGGTGTACGGGCTTGCCACACTCCCAACATACCTTTTCAGTATTAAGAACAACGACCTTCCCCTTTGAAGAGTCAATTCTCTTCCTTTTATCTCCGGAACGGGATGGTTTCCCTTCCGCAACCATGTTGATGGTTCCAACATTAGGATTATCATCCTTCCGATTCTCATGAATCCGTATGCTAGACTCAACAACTATATGTTGTCCAAGATCGGAGAGTGTAATCTCCTCTCTTTTATGCTTTAAAGCATGTCTAACATCCCTCCATGAGGGAGGCAACTTGTCTATAATGCTTGAAACAAGAAAAACTTCATCTATTTCAATTTTATGTAATTTAAAGTTGCCATGCATTCTTTGTAATTCATGGAATTGATCAATTATAGGGCGATCTTCTACCATCTTATAAGAATCAAAATTACTTACAAGAAACTTTTTGGAGCTAGCATCCTCCGCCATATATTTGTTCTCCAAAGCATCCCATAACTCCTTAGCGGACTCATGGGTTTGGTAGATGTCAAAGAGCGAATCTTGCATTCCGTTTAGAATATGGCCCCGGCAAATGAAATCATCGTTTTCCCATTTGCTTCTTTTCCTTGTTTGTTCAAGGGTTTCATCTTCCGACTCCGCCGGCTTAGGAGTACTTATCACATAATTTACGTTCAAAGTATTGAGCAGGAAGAGCATCTTCTTTTGCCAACAACGAAAGTCGACACCGACAAATTTTTCTAACTTAACAAAGTTAGATGTAAAGTCCTTCATGGTTGCCATCAGGAAGAGGATATCACAAAAGATTATTACGAATATATAATGCAAATATATAAATTACAAACGGGAATTTATATATTATTTCTTTGTTGATAACAATATGAAATTACAATAACGATGCTAAAAAGAACTTGAAGATAAGTTTGTAACGACAACCGTTACCCGGAAGCTTGATACTTGTTGTAGGCGTGTGATCACTTTCCTTTTGTGATATTTCCCCCACAAAGGTACTTGAGTCGATGAACGGAAATTCACAACGAGATACAAACAACACAATATACTCTTAGTACTTAGAGTATACCACTTAACAACAATGTGTTTGGGAATTATAAGAAATGAAAGCCTTAGACAAGAGTTAATTACTCTCTTGACAATGCACAAGCAAATGAGAAGAATACTTCAGAAATTGGGTGTGTTCAACTCATCCCCAAAGACCCATATTTATACTAATAGATTAAACTCTAAGGGTCATGGCTCAACAACCACTTTAATGATCAAATTGATGATCATGTAATTCAATGCCATAAACCATGACATTCATGAGCATTATTAAGCATAATACTCCTTTGTAACTCAAGAAATCAAGAGTATAAGTGAAAGGATCCAAGGCATTAACTCAAGAAAACGGGAAAAAGACCAACGGTCAAATCAGAACAAAAAGCCGACTCGGCTTTTGCTCAAAACCCAGGAAACTCGAGTCGGCTTTTCCTGCTGGACAAATGCTATGTTCCAGAACCTAAAGCCGACTCGACTTTAGGTCCAAAACACTAACAGCCGAGTCGGCTTTTGCTGCTGACTCGGTTATGCTTTTTTCCTTCCTTTGAACCCTTTTGGACCTTGTAATTTAATACAGATTGTCCCGATACTTTAGTAGTACTTAGTGATTATTACCTTAGGATTATTAGACACTAAATGTTCAACACTTTTGTAAGATTTTTTCACATGCTAGTATCCAATTTAAGCACTATCCAACTGCCGTAACATTTTCTCTTAAATTCTTATTAATTTTTATTTCATTTACCATTTTAACGTTTGTACGTTGTCTATATAATTTGCTTTAAACTAACTTTATGCTCTTAAATGTTTAATTTATCATTTCGACGTTTCATTCACCGATTAATTCATCAAAGCTTTCAAATATTGTAAAAATTTTGTTTTCATTCAAAATGACAAAATGTTAATTAAACGTAAAGAAAACAAAATTGTTATAACATTTCAGAGCGCATTTCAGAGCATAAAAATAGTTTAGGGCAAATTATAAAGCAAACAACCAACACTTACTAAGGGTAGAAACGTCAAGATGGTGAATTAAACGAAAATTGACAAGAATTTAACGAAAAATGCTACGGCAAGTAGATAGTGCATAAATTGGATGCTACCATGTGAAAAAATCTTACAAAAGTGCTACTGCTGACGTTTCATGAATGTTCGATACTACCATGTGACATTTCCCTTTCCATTGTAAGACCTAAAATTTTGAAATCTAGTGGCATTGGGGTTATTATCTTTCCAAAATACCCAGCTTTTATATTATTTATATAAAATTGACCATATGTCTTTGTCCTCCTTTAGAAGGTTACGGATATAAATCTTCTCACATCTAGATCCTATTAAGCGGGATATTTAATTAATAATGCTGATCGTGTTTAAGTATGATTGGATCAAATCCAAAATATCGTATATATAAAACTCAATATTAAATCATAAAGATGTGTAAATATACAAATTTTTCATAAATAAATAAAATCGACCAAATATATTATAAATGAAAATCGCGCTAACTTGCCAATGAAATAAATTAATTCATAAATTCTTTAATTATGTATTATTAAAATATGATAAAAATTTGATAATAAAATTTAGAGAATTTTGTCAAAAATAGCTACCGAGTATGAGGTTTTATGAATTTCCAATCCAAATTATTTTTTTCGAAGTACATCCACATCCACATAAAATTAAAAAGTATAAAAGTTGTTCTCAACTAGCTGGATTTAAATGGCTTTGATCTGAGTTGACTTAGGGTCGGCACTAGGGATAGGTAAGGAGTGTTATCGCCTAGGGCATACTATATATACACACACACACACACACACACACACACACACACACACACACACACACATATATATATATATATATCATATATATATATATATATATATATATATATATATATATATATATATATATGTATGTATGTATATATCTATATATATATATATATATATATATATATATATATATATATATATATATATATATATATATATATATAATACTACATACTAAAACCATTATTCAGAAAGACACGTGTCGCATTCATATTAATTGATTTACCTCCAAAATACATTCAATTCAAAAAATCAAATTCAATCACAAGTCCATCATTGAACATGAATTTTAAATTATATTACTATGTAATTAATATTCTTTATTTATGGCAATAAAAAATTGGGTAAGTAAAATTTGACCCATTAAATGTTAATCACAAATATCAATGCTTGCTAAAATAATTCAATAGAATATCAATTTATACTACATACTAAAATAATGAAAATTCTTTATTTATGGCATTAAAAAATTAGGTAAGTAAAATTTGACCCATTAAATGTTGATCACGAATGTCAAGGTTAGCTAAAATAATTCAAGTAAGAGAATATCAATCTATACTACATACTAAAATAATTAAAATTCTATATTTATACCATTAAAAAATTGGGTAAGTAAAATTTGAGACATGAAATGTTAATCACGAAAACCAAGGTTTGCTAAAATAATTCAAGTAACAGAATATGAATCTATACTACATACTAAAATAATTAAAATTCTTTATTTATGGCAATAATTCAAGTAAAATTTGACCCATTAAATGTTAATCCTGAATATCTAACTAGGTTTGCTTAAATAATTCAAGTAAAGAGAATATCAATCTATCCTAATATCATTTTACAATAAAAAAACGAAAGACAGTTGGTCAAATAATAAGCATCTTAATCACTTTTAAAGAATGAGAATCATAGGAAAAATTCTATATATCAAATTCACGTATAAGTCCATCATTGAATAGGAATTTGAAATTACATATAGTTTATATGTAATTAAAATAAAATTCTTTATTTATGGCAATTAAAAAATTAGGTAAGTAAAATCTATCTATTTATACTACATACTAAAATCGTTATTCAGTAAGACACATATCGCCTTCATGTTAATTGTTCACCCTTCAAAATACATATTTAACTAAATTGGGTAAGTAGAACAATTATGATTAAATGCCCTTTTATTTTGAGCAATTAACGTTTTAAAGGGCCGACCAAAATTTGACAATACGTTTGATGCAGGTTTCGAATTGGGTAAGTAAAATTCTACAAAAATGGCAATATAAAATTGGACTCAAATTCACGCAAATATCTTATTCTTTATATCATTGTTATACTCCCTCCTATTCAGCACAAGTGTCCCATTTCCATTTTGGGTCAAGTCAGCTCAAATGTCCCATTTCCTTTTTTGGCATGTACTTTTTACCCTTATACCCTTATAACTTCTTCCTATTTACAATTTTTACCTAAATTATCCCTTACTAATTTCCCCCCATATACTTAATCTAACCTAATTAATCTTACTAAAAATTAACCCAACTCTCTTCATTTTAAAACCAACCCACCCCCTTTAAACCCTACCTCCCTCCTTCTCGACATTTCCATCAACCCTTCATCTTCTGAGTTTCTGGGTTCTTCAAGAACCTTCTTCTCCCCTCTTTCTCTCTGATCTGCGACTGTTCATTAAGTTTAATTCGACATTTTTATGAACCCTTCATCTTCTTAAGTCACCCACAATGAACCCTAACTCACCTAAGAACTCACCCATGAAGAACCCTAACCCTAAGTCGCCATTCAAGTCACCCCTTAAAAACCCTAAGTCTCCATCTTCTTCGAATCTGGGTATTTGTAAATCCCCTTACAAATCCCCTTATAAATCGCCATGTTCTTCGAATCTGGGTTTTAATGATGGAAACCCTAGATCTGAGTCCTTAAAGTTCGACTACTATGAAGAGTCAACCTCTGTTGAGACTGATCCTAAATGGGGAAGAGAGCTTGACTCTAAAGGTGAGCCAATCTACACTCCTGACCCTTATGATTGGGAGAACCATGAATATACCTCCGTTGATGCTGTTTTTTCAAATAGTGATTGTGAAGAAGAAGAGTGGCTTGATAAGCTTGGTCCTTTCTCAAGTGAGTTTCTGTTCTTGTGGGTGCATGTGGTTTTTGACTGATGATGATGGTTGTTTTGAGTCGTTTTTTATGCATTTGTTAAACTTGCTCTATGAACTTTTAGTGAGAGCATTATTTAGTCACCTAAAATCGAATCTATTTGGGGTTTGGAATAATTTCTGACTTTAAAGTGCAAAGATGTGGTTCGATTTTATCACTCTATGATTTAAAAAAAAAATAAGTACCTGAGAGTAATGCAAACAACCCACCATTTTCATTTCTCTGTGTAAATATACAAGTGTTTCTTTTAAACAACACAAAAATTTTTACACTGTTGTTTACTTCTGAAACACCCACATTTTAAGATCCCAAAAGTGTGTCCTAAAATAAACGGAATGTCATTTGAGGTCCCAAAAGTTTGGCTTTTTGTTGCTTGCTGGTTTCTGTTTGCCTTGCTGCTTGCTATTCGTTTGGCTTTTTTGTTGTGCTTGCTGGTGTTATGTTGTTTGGCTTGCTGGTGTTACTGAGTTTGGCTTGCTGGTATGTGTAGTTTGGCTCCCAAAAGTTTTTGTTCTTGCCCCAAAATTTCTGATTTTTTCTGTTTATGGCCCAGTTTGTTCTTCATCATTTATTGGTGTTGGTTACTGCTTGTTGATGCAATCATAGTCCCCTGGTGAATGTCTCCTGCATACCCAATCATTTCCACTAGCTGGTTCATTGTGTCTGTGCTTAATCTTGAAAATATGAATTGAAGTGAGTCAAGCACTAATTGTTTGTCAATGCTCAAATAGTCTTGCAATGTGCCCTCTCTTGCTGCTTTTGACTTGTTCATATGAGGAATGTGATAGTCACAACCTCCCTGTCTTTTCATTACCTCAACCATACAAGCTTGTAAAGTTATGAAAACAAACCTAAGACATTGGGGACTTAGGTTGTCAAAAGCATTGTTTACAGCCCTAAGTAATTGAGTGACATTATATGCTGCTTTTTGATACTGTAGTGCTTGAATTGATCTAAAAAACCCTAAG
>CM033451.1:9262337-9312337 GCA_019425755.1 Amaranthus cruentus | reverse complement strand
ACTTGTTCATATATGGTATAGGGTAATCATTCCCTCCCATCCTTTTTAGAACTTGAATTTTGCAAGCTTGTAATGTTATGAAATTGTACATTTAACACTTGGGATCCAAAATTTGAAATGCACATTTAACTGCCAACACTAACTGAGTTAAATTATAAGAGCCTTTTCGTGTTGCAAGGCTTGTATTTCCCTACAAAATCCCAGGTCCAATACATTCATATCCGGGGAATTCGGGGGCTGTTGAACTAAATGGAAATTGAACCCCTCTATTGCGGCAGTTTCTTTTAACAATCTATTTGCATAACATAATCTTTAGGCTAGAACTTGGTGTGTAAATGGAAAAATACCTATTGAACATCACCATTATTTGCATAAATGGGGTTAGCCACTGCACACATAAACATAATCTTTGGTATATAACGTTTTGATTGTATTTCTCGATTGGGTTTGGTTTCCCCCGGGGATAGGTAGTAGGTTTGTTCTTTTTTGGTTAAGTAGAATAGTTTTTCATCTATGTGTACAATGTCAGACAAGTCTTTGAACTTAATTATTGTTGACTCTACAATGAAGCTAGTAGATTTGAAGCAAAAGGATAACCTGGTTAACTTGTTGTTGTCGTTCAATGCGGGTTTAATTGCATTTGTGTGCTTGCGAATTAAATTTCTCTTTTTTCACCTCCACACTGTCGATTGGCTCACACTCATGGCTTTTGTAACTAAAGCTTGAGTTGTCTTCAATGTTTTCTCTAATGACTTGAATTTCTCATCATCGAAAGCGATAATGGTCTTGCATGGCAGTCCCTTCTTTTTGTTATTTATGTTAATAGCAACACCATTTGCTTGTTGTTTTTTAACCTCAGACCACACTCTTGAAATGGTCCTTCTAATTACATGGTATTCACTAGCTAATTGATTAATTTTACCATAAATCGGTTTGCTTTTTTTGTTAATTGCAGCTAGCAATTGTTGCATTATTTTGTTCCTAGTAATGTTGTCTAATTTGGGGACTGCCATTTTCCATTAATTGCAACTAGTATTGAATGTTGTTGGTTTTTGGTTAGAGTAAATGTGGTTTTGGAGTATAGTAAATGTTATGAATTTTTTTGGTTAGAAGTTATTGCTTGACACTAATGAATTGATAGGGTACTGATGTGTTTGGGTTAACTTTGGTGCCTTTTAAAAATTTCAAAATTTGGTGGCTTTTGAAATTTTCAAAATTTGGTGGCTTTTGAAATTTTCATAATTTGGTGGCTTTGAAAATTTTGAAATGTTAAAATTTGGTGGCTGTGAAACTAATTTTATAATTTGTCTGTGTAAATTTCATCTGAAGCCGAAGATAGACTCAAAATTTGTCATAACATGGCCCAAAATGATTGTTCGTATTCGGTTGCTGTTAAAGAGTTCAAGAAGATTAAGAAGAAAGATTGAAGAAGTATGGGGCTGTTAAAGAGTTTGATAGCTGTAAAAGAACTATGCTAATGTAATTTTATTAAGATTAGTTTAATTGTACTTTTATTTAGATTAAAAAGGAAAAATATTATCTTCGAATTTGTACTAGTAATTTTTGAAATATTTTGGGGGGAAACTTTTGTGGGAAACTTTTGTGGGAAACTTTTGTGGAAAAATGTTGAACAGTTAATTTTAAGATGTGTTCAAATTTTGGAGGGAGTAATTAGAAAAGTCCCTCCTTTATTTACTTTTTGTTTACTTTATCTAATTACATCTATTCTTTACATTTGTAGTGATCCCCAATACCTTTCTTAATATGAGTGCAAAACCAATATGGGAACTTAGTGGTGAATTGGAGGGAGTATAATGTTGTAATTAAACCACTTTCGAAAACTTTACTAAAACAACTTGTTGTAGGGACTTAATTGTCACAAATAGTCTTTAATATGGTAATCGTTAAGATTTTAAATTCTAGTTTTGGAGTTAGCGACATATAAACATGAAATTTGTCATTTAACAACTCTTTTTTTTAATTGTATTATTTGTCAGTTGTATTAATTGTCACAAATGAATTTTAATATGGTAAAAATTAAGATTATAAATTCTAGTTGTGGGCTTAAAGACATATAAGTTCAACATATATAATACTTTGCCATTAGGCATGAGTGCTATAAACATGACATTTGTTATTAAACTCATTTATTTAATTGTATGAGGATTCTTTAATTCTAAATCATGGGTAATTTGTTGGTAATTTTTGGTTAATTTTTGGGTATTATCAATCATTAACGAAAGGGTTTTTAGTTTGAATAGTTTAATTCATTCTAATTTATGATTTTATTCTGAGTTCTTTAATTTCCTACACTTTTAAATTTTTGGGTTCTTAGTTTATTTTAATTTGCCTGATACTATATTTCTATTTTTTTGCAGAATTTGTCCATTGATAATCCATCAGGTGCTATTAATCTTCTCTTTAAATATCTTATTAATTGGTATAATTTTATACAATGTTGCCGGAAAAAATTAATCTAGGTGTAAAAGATGAGAAAAGAAATAACGAGAAGAAAAATTAATAAAATCACAACAAGGAGCTCTTGATAAATTTGTATTAAGAGGAGAAAATTCTCATTACAATGTGAATGTAAATGAAACTTTTCATAATGATATCGTTGAAAATGTTAACTTAGTTGACGATGAGACTATCAATGAATTTTTAAATAATAATGTTAATGAAGATGAAGTTAATAATCCATGTACTGTTATGCAAGATTATCAAAACACTAATTCACCATTGGATTCTTATGATGTTAAAGATTGAGATAACTTTGATACTAAATTGCGAGACATTATAGTTGAAAAAGGACCTATAAGGGAATTAAATTTTGATTTTCCCTTGGATGTCAATAATAGGAATTTTTCTTAAGGAAATTCCACATGGTAGCATCGAGTTTTGATGAATTGCCAGTGGTAGCACTTTTTTAAGAAAATTCCACATGGTAGCATCCAGTTTATGCATAAACTAATGGCCGTAGCATTTTCCGTTAAGTTCTTGTTAAATTCCGTTAAATTCATCATTTCTTAAGTTTTTTTCCACATGGTAGCATCCAACTTTTGTTTAATTCCCCATTTTAATATTTAATTCACTAATTTAACGTTTAATTCACCGTTTAATTTACTATTGACCATAAATATTGTAATAATTTTTTTTCATTCAAAAATGACATAATTTATTTAACAAAATATTAACATAAACTGTTTTAAAATGATACGATCTATTTTCATTTTTTCGACATTAATATCGCTCCTTCAAATACGACACAATTTATAGTCATTATAAAGTTCAAAAGTAAGTAGTCAATCTAAAATGTATTTCTTCCCGATCAAAAGGTGCTTCCAAGCACTAATACATTTTTACCTAAGTAGCACTATAAAGTTCCAAAAAGTGCGTTTCAAGCACTAGTACAAAATCAACTATTATCAAATCTAAAGTTGCGTTTCTAGCACTTAGACATATTTACATATCTATATTACGGATGTTTTTGAAGATGACGGCGTAGAAGTCGTCCTTTTACCCTTCTTTTGCTTAGCTGCAATTTTAAAATAGGAATTGTAAGAAAATAGGGAGGAAAAACAGAAAATAGAACAGCATAAGTACAAAGTCATCATCAAACATCAATGGGACATAATTAACACACCCAAATTTTCAAACATAATTCCTAATTTTCAAACAGCATAAGAACAGAAAAGAGAACAACGTAAGTACATATCAATGGGACATAATTACCACACCTATAATCCCTAAATTTTCCAACAAAAGCCCTAAATATTCAAACAAAAGCCCTAAATTTTCGAATTAGCACAACAAGAACCCTAAATTTTCGAATTAGCACAGCAAACCCTAAGTTTTCGAACAAGCACAACAAAAGCCCTAAATTTTCGAACAAAAGCCCTAAATTTTCGAACAAGAACCCTAAATTTTCGAACAAAAGCCCTAAATTTTCGAACAAGAACCCTTATTTTCGAACAAAAGCCCTAAATTTTAGAAGAAGAACCCTAAAATTTTGAACAAGAACAGCCCTAACTTTCACTATTTTTCAAAAGAAAAAGTAAATTTCACCATACCTGATCAGTTTCTTCGAAGGAGATGCTTGCAGGAGAAGGAGAAGGGGCAAAAAATGGAAGGAGATCGAAGGACAAGGGGCGAAAAATGGAAGGAAATCGAAGGGTTGGTTTTTCAAAGCTACTGAGTTTTGATTGAAAATGGTGTTCTGTCCATTTTGTTTGAATAATGTGCCTAATTGCTGCTATGTATCTAATTAACGGTGCAATAACGTTTTTATTGTTTTAAAGCTACGGAAAATATAAATTCTAAAGTTGGATGCTACCATGTGGAATTTTCTTAAAAAAGTGTTACCACTGATATTTCATCAAAACTCGATCCTACTTTGCTATAAAATTGAGTTATAGAGAGATTAGTGATCGAAAATGGTTAGTTTATTCCAAAAGTATTGACAAAGTGTTTTGTTTTTATTTGAAGTTGTTTAAATCTACTAATAATCGAAATTTGCTTGCTAATGAGGGTTTACGTGATTGGCAACATATTAGGGAAAGACTCAAAAAGCATAAAATTAGGACAGAGCATATGACTAATATGTATACATGGAATGAACTAAGGGAATGATGGGAAAAAAAATCAAACAACTGATAAAATTTTACAAGAGGAGATTATCCTCTAACTATAAAACAACTTCAAAGCATAAATATTGTTCATCGTGAATAGTGTTTTTGCCACCTCATGCAAGCCACTCTTGCTTACTCTTATTCTACCTACTTTAATTTTTGCTCTCTTCTTCTACCTTCTGGTTAATACCCCCAAGAAACCATATTAGAAAACAAATCCCATGTGAGATTCTTGTTGCTCATCTATGCTCTCTCTTTATTTATATCCTTAAGCTTTCTAGGTGTTTAAGCCGATTGAAGCTCCTCCCAAGCTCAAAAATTGCGCCTCCACATGCCTATTTACTGTAGCTACTGTAGTGCTCAATGACTCACATTCAATTCTTACCTAATATTCAGTTAGTTAAAGGTCAGTAATTGTCCAAGTGATGCATTTTTTTTTTTTTTTTGCTTTTGATGTTGTTTAATTGATAAATTGATGAGTTGTTGTTTGTCACCTATTACTTTTAAGTTCACCATTAAAGATCTTTGCTGATACCCAAGTTTTAGTTGGGAGCTGATTAATATTGACTAAAAGAAATTAATATTTGCTCTTTTCTTCTACCTTCTGGGTAAAACCCACAAGAAACCGAATCAGAAAATATATCCTATGTGAGATTCTTGTTGCTTATCTTTGATTTTTCTTCATTTATATCCTCAAGCTTTCTAAGTGTATAGTCCGGCTGTAGCTCCTCCCACAGCTCAAAAATTGCGCCTCAACATTCTTATTTATTGCAGCTACTGTAGTGGTCAATGGCTCACAGTCAATTCTTTCCTAACATTCAACTATTTAAAGGTTAGTAATTGTCCAAATGCATTTTTTTTTGCTTTTAATGTTGTTTAATTATTAAAATTCTGAGTTGTTGTTTGTCACCTATTACCTTCATGTTCACCATGAAAGAGCTTTGTTGATACCTTAGTTTTAGTTGGGAACTGATTAATGTTGAGAGAACGAAATTAATTTTTGCTCTCTTCTTCTACCTTTTGGTTAATACCCACAAGAAACCAAATCACAAAACAAATCCCAGGTAAGATTGTTGTTGCTCATCTTTGCTCTCTCTTCATTTATTTCCCCAAGGTTTCTAGGTGTTTAGGTCGGTTGTAGCTCATCCCAGAGCTCAAAAATGACACCTCCACTTGTCGATTTATTGCAGCGACTGTAGTGCTCAATGGCTCACATTCAATTCTTACCTAACATTAAATTAGTTAAAAGTAGAGTTGTTCATGGGCGGGCTACCCGCCAAGCCCGGCCCATGCGGCTCGAAAAACGGGCGGGCATGGACAACGTTTTTCAAAAAAAATTGAAGTTTGGACGGGTAATACCCGCCCGCCAAGATAAATGGGCGGGTAGCGACACCAAAAAAATACCCGCGGGTATAACCGCCCGCTCGCTTAGTTTAATGTATTATTTATTAAATAATTAATTCTATTAATTATCAAACTATACTACTACATGACCCATATCCAACTTTAGTTTATTATTCTTCTACTAGCCGTAAGGTTTACTTCTTTTAAACATTAATAAAGTTTGTAATTCTACTATCTACATTCGATATTTTTAACCCTCAAAGTACTCAAGCAGTCGACTATCAAAGCTCGAACAAGTAGTCGACTCCACCGTCTATATTCAATATTCATGTAATTTGAGTATTTTGAGACTTTATATACATTTAGAGTATTTTAGATAATGTATTATATTTTTTTTGTTATTATAAAAAGTAAACTTTATAATATGATTTATATTTTTAATTTTTATATAAAAATACCCGCCTATCCGCGGGTCTCGCCCGCTTTAAAAATGGGCGGGTAGCGAAAAAAAAAAATGCCCGCGAATGCGGGCGGGCTTTTGAAAATTTTAGCCCGCGGGTAGAATATTTAAGTGCTACCCGGTCTGCTACCCGCCCAAGCCTGCCCATGAACAACTCTAGTTAAAAGGTAAGTAATTGTCCAACTGATGTATTTTTTTTGCTTTTGATGTTGTTTAATTGATAAATTGATGAGTTGTTGTTTGTTACCTATTACTTTTAAGTTCACTAGTACCTTTTTTGAGAAATCAGTTTTAGTTGGGAGTTGATAAATGTTGAGTGAAAAAAATTAATTTTTGTTCTCTTCTTCTACTTTCTTGTTAATACAACCAATAAACAAATCCAAGATGAGATTCTTGTTGCTCATATTTGATCTCTCTTCATATATTTCCTCTAGATTTCTAGATGTTTAGGCCGGCTATAGCTCCTCGTACAGCTCAAATATGGCGGCTCCACCTGCTTATTTATTGCACCTACTGTAGTGCTCAATGGCTCACATTCAATTCTTACCTAACATTCAATTCGCTAAAAGTTAGTAATTGTCCAACTGCCTTTTTTTATTTGTTTTTGATGTTGTTTAATTGATAAATTGATGAGTTGTTGTTTGTCACCTATTACTTTTAAGTTCACCATTAAAGACTTTTGTTGTTACCGCAGTTTTAGTTGGGAGTTGATTAATGCTGACTGAAAGAAATTAAATAGAACCCTTTCACAAGCCTGTTCGACTTGGTCCGATTAGTGTTTTCTGTGTTGGAGTGTAGATAGGACACAATCCCCAAGATTTGCCCCTATTAGGTGTTCCGAATCATCTTTAGTCGGATGATTATGAGCGAAACACGAACCATAATCAAACACATGATCGTTATTGTATATTTCTCGCATCTTTCGAGAAATAATTCGGGGAGCGTAGATTTGTGACCTCCTTAGGTAGTGGCTGGCATGGTGATAACCGGTTTCTAGCATGTCGTTATATACTAAGAACCAAGCTATGCAAACAATATTTGTAATCACCCTAAATGCTACTACAACGAGTGTAGCGGTAAGAAGGGGGTCGAACCAGAGTTACAAGGGAAGCTAGACTATAGACTTGATGTTGGTGGAAAGGATAACTGTGATAGGGTGTGTGTTCTATACTACGAAAACAATAAAAAAGACAATGATAAACAATAAGAAACAAATGGGAATGGTGAGGATCCACCCTAGGCGGTTCTATTATCTCAAGGAAACTTAGGTCAAGGGAGATCGAACGAAGGTCGATCGAGACACTCTAGATAGCGAGGGGAAGTTGATGACATATAGCCATGCGAACGACCCATAATCGCCCTATGTCTCATCAAGAGTGGCAGGACAAGATTCGCATCGAATATCAATCAAACAACCAACATCAACCTCAAACCTAATTTAACATATGAGCAACATTCACCAAACCTAGGGTTTCACCTAACCAAAACCCCTAAAAGAACTACTCACTCATGGTGAAACTATCTAGAGAAAAAGAAATGAAAGAAAGCATGAATGAAAACATTAGGGCAAGAACTTAAACCAACAAGAAGTAAAATAAAGCAATGAATCTATCTACCAACTACTCTACAAAGCAATAGAAAGAGCAAGAACAAGAATGAAAGGCAAATGAACAAGAAACCAAGCAATAATCAAATGAAGAAGTAAGAAAGCATTAAATGAAATAGAACTAAGGATAAGCAAAGAAAGAAAGCAATAAAAGATTGTAAAATTACAATAACTTGAAGGGAAATCAAAGATACAATGCTTGGAATGTAAATGAAACCAATAAACACTGATCTAGGGCAAGAAAATGTAAAGGAAAGCATAAAAAGTGATGAACAAGATGAGAGGGTTTTTCCCAAGCATGAACATGAGCAATACATTCTGAAAAAATGCCTTTATATAGGTTGTACAAAAGGGAGGAATATAAGCCCTAAAAGCCTACGAGGAATAAACTGTGAAGAAAAAGTGTTGCGCGAAATTTAGGCACATTCGCGCGAATTAGAGGGCCCATTCGCCCGAATCTTGGGATATTCGCCCGAATGTGCTTGCTTCGGGGTTTCCAGAGAGTTATGCATTGATCCAATGAAAAGCAATAACCATTCGCCCGAATTGGAATTGTCATTCGCCCGAATTGTAGGGATTCACCTGAATTGCCTCTCAATTCGCCATTTCGAGTAGGTTTTAGCTTTGGCCTTGTAGCATTGTTCAACCATTCGCCCCAAGCTTCACCTCATTCGACCGAATGCAGGTTAGCTTTGCCCTCCTTGCTCTGTTTAAATTTCCAACAAGCACCAAACGGCTTTCGAGCTTTGAGAGATCTTCGGGAATGACTTGGAGTGCTCGGGAAAGCTTCAAAACACGAGCTTCTTCTTCGATTAATAGTTCTAAGCCTCAAACAACACTAGAAACCAAGCGTAAGCACTGACAAGCAAAATTATTTAAACAAAAACTAACAGAAAGCAAAAATGAACTACAACAAGCACAAAACCCAACTATAACGCCTTGAGTTGACGGTCAAAACAAAAACAAGCACTGACATGCAAAATTATTTAAACAGAAACCAAAGTAATCCTAACGTTCAAAACAGCAGCAAACGTCGAGTTGGCGGTTTGCTCCACTCCCAGGAAAGCCGACTCGACTTTTCCTGCTGCACAAAATCATTGTTTCAGAACCTAAAGCCAAGACGGCTTTAGGCCCAAAACAAGGAAAGTCGAGTCGGCTTTTTGTGTTGACTTGGTTCTCCAATTTTTCGTTTTGTCCTTTCCTTTGAACCCCTTTTGGACCTAGTATTTTAATACATATTGTCCCACTACTTTAGTAATACTTAGTGATTATAAACTTAGGATTATTAGAAACTAAATGTTCAACATCATTAATCCCTATCGTGACTCCTTCACGAACCTTTTTTGTTTGGCTACATAGCAATCTCTCACAATGATAGATGTCTCTATTGCATGTGTGCCCTTTTGGGCTGCTACTTAACGTTTGTGGGTAATAGCTTTGTATTGAGTTCCAAGTCTTAACAGAGGAGTTATCATGCAATCTATTTTGGGATTAATTCTCTGACATTGTTGTTCAATTTAGGGGCTCATAAATTAGTTCAAGATTACTGGTTTTAACAGCTCAAAGTCGACAGCGGTAACAACGACAATATCCCAAAAGTAGAAACAGGCTCGATAGGAGCAGGAAAGACAACATCAACATCAGCAGCAAGCTCGAAAGCTGCCCGTCGTTCAACAACATCAACAACATCTACATCACAGCAGAAGCATAATCAACAACAGCACAGGAGCAGTTGGCTCCAAACCAAAGCACTGATTCTGTATCCTACACACATTAATGCAACCACACCAGTCATTGCTGCTATAATTTGCAAATTCTTTTTTTTTTGGATTATGTCATGAAGTAGTAGTCAAGTAGTCATTCGTTTGATGCTTATCTTGTCACTTATAAGTTCTGCTTGATCCTTGTATTTTCAATAAAGACATTATAATTGGTCCTAAGATGTGATGATATTTTACGCTGATTTCACTAACTTACCACGACCCTTCTCCTTTTCTCGGATTTAAGACTAAACTTTAACAGTGTATTGTGGTGACAGGTTTCAAGAGCAACTTCCTTTATCATATTGGATGAACAAAAATGAGGAAGTAATTGTTATTTTATATTAATGTAAATATCTTCTACATAAAAGCAATGTGTTCATATGTGCTGAAGAACTCTATTACAATTCTATTATGAATAATAAAGACCACTATACTACTTGATTTTTTAACTTCAAGTTCTACGGAATATAGCTATGTTTTTGCTACATTTTGGTAAAATACTTATGTTGAATAAGGTGGAATGTTCAAAAATTTGAAGTAATGAAGTAGAACCATAATAAAAAGCAAATAATAATCAACAACTTTTCCCAAATCGTGCTATTAACTATAGGTTTCTTTTATCCCTTTTTTTATCCTTAGTACTATAACTTTTCCTATGTTTGTAGGGACTAGTCATACAATAACTTTTATATTTTATTCTCACACAGCATAAGGTCAATTCTCTTATTCTCCTCTTCATTTTTTGTTTTGACTCTGTGTTGAGATTGGGTGTGACTTTGAGTCCACCATTGGATGTTTGATAATGTATGGAGGTGTATGTGTGTATTGGATGTTGTTGGAAGGGATATGGAGTGGTGCTAAATGATATGAAGACCAAGACAGCAGCTTTAAGGTGCTCTGTGCTGCTGCTCGACCTCCATCCAAGCCAGCTCGAGTCGAGCCTTGAAGCTCGACCATTCCAGAGAGTTGCTGAAGTCTTGCTCGACCAGATTGAATACCGCTCGACCCAGGTCAATTCTGCTCGACCTGGTCGAGCGAGGTGCAGCCCAGGTTCTGTCTATTTTTGCGATAAATCCTACGGGTCATTTAATTGGGTAGGGGCCCTCTCCCATGCACCCACACATACTCCCCTATATATATAGTGAATGTAGTGCTCAAGAAGCCATAGTATTCCAACCCTAAGCCAAACACAAACCCTTTCTTTCTCTCTTCTACTCTAGTGTAATACTCCATTGTAAGAGTTCTTTGAACTCCATTGTTTCTTCACATAATACAAGCAAGCTAACCACCACAAGGAGGACGTAGCCCACATTGGGTGAACCTCGTAAATCTTTGTGTCTTTGTTTATTGCTTTCTCTTATTGTTCTCATTGCTTACTTGAAGTGTTTGTTTGTTAGTTTGCATAGAACAACCTTACCAAAGGTCTTGGGTGTTTATTAGGGATAAAGTTAGAGACTTTATACCTTAGGGCACATTTTATTTCAATTGGTATCAGAGCTTGAGGCTTTTGTTGGTGTTTAGGAGTGTTCAAGAGTGCAATACTTGGGTAAACATGTCTTCAATGAAGCTAGATATTGAGAAGTTTGATAGGAGTGTAAATTTTGGCTTATGGCAAGTCAAAATGAAGGCTATATTGATACAAAATGGGGTGCATAAAGCTCTTGAAGGTGAAGACAAGAAACCTATTGGAGTAAGTGAAGCAAAGTGGGAAGATATGGATGCTAGGGCTCTATCGGCTATCCAACTATGTCTCTCAAATGAAGTTTTGAGAGAAGTTGTTAAAGAGACCACCTCAAAGGGGATATGGGAGAAGTTGGAGTCTCTTTATATGGCAAAGAGTGTGACCAACCGGCTACTCTTGAAGAGTAGACTCTACGATCTCCGTTTGGAGGAAGGTAAACCACTTAAACCTCATCTAGATGAATTTTATTCCATTGTGATGGATTTGCAAAATATTGATGTGAAACTTGATGATGAGGATTTGGCTATTTACTTGTTGTGTTCATTACCACCTTCTTACAAGCATTTTAGGGAGACCTTGCTCTATGGTAGAGATAATTTGAGTAGTGATGATGTGAAAAATGCTTTGACCCAAAGGGACTTGATTGATACCCAATTGTCTAGCAAGTCATCTAGCACCTCAAATGATGGATTGTTTGTGAGGGGTAGAACTAGTGAAAAGGGTTCTACTTATGGTAGTGGTAGCAAGAGTAAAAGTAGGTCAAAGTCTAAGAGTTCTAATAAGAACAAGACTTGCAACTATTGCAAGCTCAAGGGTCACATTAAGAAAGATTGTTGGAAGTGGAAAAAGAAGAATTCCAATGATGATGAGAGGTCTAGGGATGGTTCTAGTAATGCCGAGGCTAGCTACGCTAATGATAGCGATGATGGAGGTGTTTTAGTGGCTACCCATGATTATAAGGGTGAGAATGAATGGATCCTAGACTCCGGGTGTTCCTTCCATATGACACCCAACAAGGACTTGTTCACTACCTATGAAAATGTCACTATGGGCAACAATGCTACGTGCAAGGTTGTAGGTGTTGGTAGTGTACAAATGAAAATGTTTGATGGTATGGTGAGGACATTGTCGGATGTTAGGCACGTTCCGGGGTTGAAAAAGAATTTGATTTCATTGGGCATTTTAGACAAGAATGGTTGTAGAATTACTTGTCAAGGTGGAGTTATGAGAGTTGTTAGGGGTTCACTAGTAGTGATGAAGGGGAAGATGAATGGGAGTTTGTATGCTCTAGAGGGTTCTTCTATCTCCGGCTCCGTCAACGTCTCCACAAGTGTCATGACCGATGAAGAGACCAAACTATGGCACTTGAGATTGGGTCATATGGGTGAAAGGGGAATGCATGAGTTGAGCAAGCAAGGCTTGTTTGGTGGTAAGAAGCTTGGGAACTTGGGCTTTTGTGAGCATTGTGTTTATGGGAAACACAAGAGAGTGAGCTTCAAACCGGCTATCCACAACACCAAGGGAATACTTGATTATATCCATTCGGATCTTTGGGGGCCTTCTAGGAAGACCTCACTTAGTGGGTGCAACTATTTGCTTACTTTCATTGATGACTTCTCTAGGAAGGTTTGGTGCTACTTCATTAAGCACAAGGATGATGTGTTTGATGTCTTCGTGGATTGGAAAACTATGATTGAAAAGAAAACCGGGAGAAGCATCAAGACATTAAGAACGGATAATGGCCTTGAGTTCGTTGATAAAAAGTTTCTTCAATATTGCACTAAAGAGGGAATTGTGAGGCATAGAACTTGTGTTGGAAGGCCTCAACAAAATGGTGTAGCGGAGAGGATGAACAAGACTTTGTTGGAGAGAGCTAGAAGTATGATAAATCAAGCTAAGTTGAGCAAGAGGTTTTGGGCCGAGGCCGTGTCTACGGCATGCTACTTGGTGAATCGTTCTCCACACACCGCCTTGAACTTCAAGTCCCCACAAGAGGTATGGTATAATTCACCGGTTGATTGTTCTAATCTTAGAGTCTTTGGTTGTCCGGCGTATATCCATGTTAGTGAGGGAAAGCTTGAACCTAGAGCTAGAAAATGTATTTTCATGGGCTATGGTTTGGGTGTAAAGGGTTATCGGGTGTGGTGTGAGAAGTCTAGAAAAATCATTACTTCTAGGGATGTTGTTTTTGATGAAAATGCATTGGTTACTCCAATTGTGGAGAACACTCTTTCTAACAATGATGTAGGTACATCCGGTGATACACAAGAGGAGGTGGAGCCTCCCAATATTGAAGAAACCGAAGAAGATGCTCCACATGAAAAGGAAACTTTGGCAACTCAACGTGAAAAGAGGAGGATCATTCCTAAAAAGAGATACATAAAGGAGTGTGACTATGTGGCTTACGCTCTCACAATTGCTAGTGAGGTGGAGAGTGTTCATGATCCTAGTACCTACAAGGAGGCTATGGCCTCAAGTGATTCCAAGAAGTGGCAAGTTGCTATGAAGCAAGAGATGGAGTCTCTTACAAAGAACAAGACTTGGGTCATCGTTGAAGCACCTAGAACCAAGAAGGTTGTGGGGTGTAAATGGGTATTCAAGAAAAAGGAAGGATCGACAAGCACTAGTGCTCCGGTGTATAAAGCAAGGGTTGTTGCAAAGGGGTTCACTCAAGTTGAGGGAATTGATTTTCATGAGGTTTTCTCTCCGGTTGTGAAGCATTCGTCTATTAGGGCATTGTTGGCTATTGTTGCTATGAGGGATCTTGAGTTACATCAATTGGATGTAAAGACCGCTTTCTTGCATGGAGAGTTGGAGGAAGAGATCTACATGAGTCAACCGGAAGGTTTTGAAGTCAAGGGTAAAGAGAGTCATGTGTGCCGTTTGAAGAAATCGTTGTATGGGCTAAAACAATCGCCTAGACAATGGTACAAGAAATTTGATTCATTTATGCTCTCTCATTACTTCACAAGGAGCTCTTATAATAGTTGTGTCTATCTTAAGAAGCTTGATGGTGGAACCATCATTTATTTGATCTTATATGTTGATGACATGCTAGTGGCATGTAGTAGTTTGGTTGAGGTGGAGAACTTGAAGGTGCTACTTTCAAGTGAATTTGATATGAAAGATCTTGGTGAAGCCAAGAAGATACTTGGGATGGAGATTTTGAGGGATAGGGCAAAAGGCATCTTATACCTTAGTCAAAGGAGGTATATTGAGAAAGTATTAAGGAGATTCTCCATGGGTGATGCAAAAAGTGTTTCTACACCTCTAGCTTCTCATTTCAAGCTATCCAAGAAGTTATCTCCTCAAACAAAACAAGAAGAAAGAGAAATGGATGACATCCCATACACTTGCGCGGTTGGTAGTGTAATGTACGCCATGGTGTGCTCTAGACCCGACATTGCTCATGCGGTTAGCATGGTGAGTCGTTATATGTCGAATCCGGGTAAGGGCCATTGGGAAGCGCTAAAGTGGTTGTTGAGGTACTTGAAGGGTACTTCAAATGTTTGTCTCAAGTTTGGAAGAAATTCAAGCGGGTTGATTGGGTATTGTGATTCCGACTATGCGGGTGATTTAGATGCAAGGAAGTCTACTTCGGGGAATGTGTTTACATTGGGTGGAACGGCGGTGAGTTGGCAATCGTCACTCCAAGATGTTGTTGCCATGTCCACCACCGAAGCGGAGTATATATCTATCGCCGAGTCGTTCAAGGAGGCTAAGTGGTTGAAAGGATTAGTTGGTGAGTTGTGCCCGGAGATGAGCTTGGTGTGTGTTCATTGTGATAGTGAGAGTGCTATCCATTTGGCAAGGAATCAAAATACCTTCCATAGGAGAACCAAGCACATCGACGTCAAGTATAATTTCATCCGAGATGAAGTTGAGCATGATAGAGTGCGGTTAGCACCAATTAGCACTCATGATAATCCGGCCGACATGATGACGAAGCCGTTACCCACAACCAAGTTCAATTTATGTGTGGACTTGGTTGGTTTAGAAGCTTGCTTGTGGTGAAGCCCTTAAGGGGCATTTATGTGGTGTGTTAGTTTTTTGTTTGGTTGATTGTGCTATGTGATGAATGGAGTGTCTTGGAGGAAGTGTATGGACTTGGTGTACTCAAGTCAAGGTGGAGATTGTTGAGATTGGGTGTGACTTTGAGTCCACCATTGGATGTTTGATAATGTATGGAGGTGTATGTGTGTATTGGATGTTGTTGGAAGGGATATGGAGTGGTGCTAAATGATATGAAGACCAAGACAGCAGCTTTAAGGTGCTCTGTGCTGCTGCTCGACCTCCATCCAAGCCAGCTCGAGTCGAGCCTTGAAGCTCGACCATTCCAGAGAGTTGCTGAAGTCTTGCTCGACCAGATTGAATACCGCTCGACCCAGGTCAATTCTGCTCGACCTGGTCGAGCGAGGTGCAGCCCAGGTTCTGTCTATTTTTGCGATAAATCCTACGGGTCATTTAATTGGGTAGGGGCCCTCTCCCATGCACCCACACATACTCCCCTATATATATAGTGAATGTAGTGCTCAAGAAGCCATAGTATTCCAACCCTAAGCCAAACACAAACCCTTTCTTTCTCTCTTCTACTCTAGTGTAATACTCCATTGTAAGAGTTCTTTGAACTCCATTGTTTCTTCACATAATACAAGCAAGCTAACCACCACAAGGAGGACGTAGCCCACATTGGGTGAACCTCGTAAATCTTTGTGTCTTTGTTTATTGCTTTCTCTTATTGTTCTCATTGCTTACTTGAAGTGTTTGTTTGTTAGTTTGCATAGAACACCCTTACCAAAGGTCTTGGGTGTTTATTAGGGATAAAGTTAGAGACTTTATACCTTAGGGCACATTTTATTTCACTCTGCAATGCTAAACAAAGGTTTTTTTTTATGATGCACTGATTTAGTGTTTTGATTACTCACTAATTATTTGTAACAGAATTGGAGATTAGTATAGGAAGAAAATCAAAGCCTTGCATCAATCTTTAACTATCTAATAAATATTGACATTGAGTTCATGTTTTAGTAGAGTTGTAAGCCGTCCACGGTCCATGAGAGAAGCATTTTTCTTCCCTTTAATTATTTAATGAATCACTTGATTGCATTCTCTATTAATTTACCCTGTATTGGTAGTGCTTGTTGTCTTTCTGAAAGTCTTTCTGGTTTTTGAGCTGTCTATTTTGGCATTTTCAAGTTTTCTATATCTCCCTCCTATAGATTTCTTTCCATCAAAATTACAAGAAAATCTGTAAGTCAACATGAGAAAATATACAGTGGGTATCATTATATTTATCAAAACACTGATTGTTGAACAATCATAATATGTGCTTGAACGTTATGTGATTAAATACTGAACATTCTCAAGATCTCGATCTGGAATTTTTTAAAGTGTTGAATGCTTTACAGCTTAAGATAATAGTATAAGTCCAGCAAATGCAAGAACAAAGGTATGGTCGTATGGACGTATGATTCCGAAGCGGTAAAGTCTAATCTTCTTCTACGCCTTCTTAGAACCTTTCCACTCTCCTGTACAAAGCAACAATTCTGTTAATAGAAGCAGGAACTAAAAGAAGGAAAAAATTACATGGTATTTTCGAAACGATAGCTTAAATATAAGTATAAAATTTGTTATAAAGCTACTGTCAGTTTGTTCGTGTAGTTTTGTTGTTGCTCTCAGTTTTTGAGTATGCTATTGTCTCATGGTCTTATGATGTTGCTACTATCGCATGTTTTTATCGTTGTCGTTGTTGTTTTGTTATCATAGTGTTACTACCGCTGCAATCATGGTGTTGCTTTCGCTGCTATCAAAGTTTCTGCATCATTACTGATTTCAATTGCACCTATTGGTTTAGATTGCTATTTTTTTCAGCTTGTGAGTTCAACATCCCACTGATTTCATGTTGGGAGGACTATGATAATACAACATTCATGTTATATGTGTTATATAATTTTCTCAAGCTACACACATAAATATTAATGCTTTACAACCAATTTACTGAACTTTCTTAGCTATGCCTTCTGCAAAAAAAAACATCTATCAAATAATAGCAGTTGACTTTTTTGTTATTCCTTCTTTCACATCCTACATTCATATCCAACAGCATGAACCTCTTAAACAAGCATAGATGACAATCTATAATCCAAATATATATTAAACAAAAGCCTTGATGATCAAATGTAATCCAAACATAACTTTCTTGTTTTGCTTGCACACAGATCAACAGAATCATGAAGGAAAAATCCTCTACATTCAATGAGTTATCAGACAAAGCAAATATCTACAAGGTGATGAAGTGATCGAAAAATCCAGACCTTTCAATCACCTAGAAGAAAAAAATACCAACGCCTTGTGTTCCAAGATCAAAATGTAAGATCCTATCCTATGCCCTGTTAAATTTTGAAAAACATATAAGATTTAAGCAAGTTTTTAAATAACGATCATATTTCCACTTTTTATTAGGTTCATGTAATGAAAGCCAAGCTGTTTAAAGATGATATTGACACATACATCGATTTGATCCAACAGATAAATGAATATGTGATCTCAAATCCAACAATCCAGAGTGTGGAGGAGAGATATCGTTCTAAATTAGGGGAATATCAAATGACCTTTAGCAGTCGCACAACCATCCAGCCCATAGGGTCTGCATCTCAAAATTCTGGGCCAAGCTGCTACACCATTGCAACAATTCCTCGTATTTCCAATGCCTATGAAAGATTCGGTGAATATATCACGTTCTTACTTCTTTCCTGAATATTTAATAAACCGTGTGTATTATTCACTTACCTTATGTTTGGCAAATAATCTTACATTAGAATATTTTACCTATTAGATATATTGGGTAATACCCTCTTCACTGGAGATAACCGTAATGTTAATGGAGCATGTGATCAAAATAGTACTGTTTCTGAAATTATGATTACTGATCATCATCATCATCATGGGTATGAGTTGCCGTCTATCTTCCCTCCCCAGACCCTGACCATAGTTCATCTATGAGCGGGATACACTGGGTATGATGATGATGATGATGATACAACTTTTGAAGAACATTTCCTTACTTACTTTTGTTATATTGATCACAAATCCTTTTCTTGCTGTTAATTATTCGATGATTTAGCTTGCATCAGCCTCGTACAATTTCTGCTTGGAATGATCTTTCTGAGTTTTATAAAGAAAAACCTATTGCATATCCCATTTTCGGCTTTACTTCTCTCCGAGTAACTTCGCATAAAGGTTAGACCTAAATAATTCTCACACTATATAGTTCATCTTCTCCATACCAACAACACCATCTGGCGAAAAAGCAGATTTGCTGAGACATTGGTGCAACATTGAACATATACATCCTGCCTCAGTTTGACATATCAGCTTAAAGTAAATATTATATGCAATACCTAATGTGTTCCAATTATGCAGGGCTTCTTCTCATTTGGACATACTTCGTGAACGCAAAGATCAAATTTAGAGGAGCCGTCATCCAGCAACACAGCAACAAGTAACGACAATCGCTTTCATCTAGAAGAAGACCGTAAGTCTTACAATTACTTCGAAATGTGTTTTTGTTTTGAATTATTGCTTTATTTTTTTGTTTGTAATCTGATTTGTTTTAATAAAATAGGGATGTGTAACATTTTGCTTAACTGATTTACTTGCTGCTTCAAAAGAGATCCTCTATGCTGATAATGCCTTTCCAACACATTTATGCTGCTTCAAATTAGGTTTAAGAAAATATTATTTGTTTGTCAACTAGGTTTAGAATTTAAAGATTGTGTAATCTTGAATTCAAGAAAATCATATGCAAAATAGGATTCAAAAGGGTGCTCCTGATTTAGATCCATTAAGTGGATTTCATGGTGCATTTTCTGTGTTTGGTCGTACTGCTCCAATGTAGTTGTGTTTGCGGCATTCTTGTTTCAGTTGTGTCACTGTGTCAGTCATGCATTCTTGTCTCAATTTGTGGTTGATGCATTCTTGTTTCAATTGGTATTGAATTTCACTGTGTCAGTCAGTCATGAATGTTTATATTTTGCATTAAGAATTAAGATTGTAATGTATCAGTTGATGAAAGTCTTTGGCATCCATTAATGTAATGTAGGTGTGCTACATAAGCAATTTCCTTTTAACTTTTGTAGGTGACACATAATGGTTATCAGAAGTTTCTATCTCCAACGAAAAACCAAGATTTCTACTGAATTGGTGTGGCTTGTGTGCATAAACATAACTCCTGGTTTTTGAAAACACAAACTATTGGCGTATTTATCTGCTATTTGAATCTTTAATTATGTACAAGAAGTTGAAGTTTGCAGAATTTATTTCCCTTTTTCACACTTGCTGTTTGAAAACACAAAAGAGCTGGTTTTACCTTATTGTTTCATTTCTTGAGAATTCATTATTAAATGCTTAGTTTTTGTATTATGCTTTAAATAATGTATTACAAAAATCCATGACTGACATTTCTTCAATGACCTCTTATTTTCCTTAATTCAGAATGGAACTAACTACTATATATGTATTTGATCATTCTAAGAGGATTTAGCATATTTATCATTTTTATTTGGCATCTTGGGTTTTTTTTATTAAATATTACAACACATCGAATAGCTTCGATTATTCTAGGTAAATTTTCCTATTTATGTTTGAATAACCTCGTGTCATTTTTGACATTACTATTGATGGTTATGTAACAATGGTTAATGTTAACTACTGTTAATGTTCTTGATAGCAAGAACCATGGAAATAAGGGAGAGGGAACGGGATGCAGAAAGCAGAAATACAAAATAAGAAGAGAAGGACGACAGAGATGATTGAAAGACAATGAGTAGATTTCAAGAAAAAGTGTTATTTATCCTTCTCTAATACAAGACTAAGGGGGTATATATAAAAGCTAGCTAAACAAACTTTCCCGCCAAAGACATACAAATTGTAACTAACTAATTGATTATCTAACAATTAGCACCTAATAAGTCATGTGCCCTGCACATGATATACTCCACAACCTCATATTACAATCCATCCCCCTTAACAATTGACTTGTCCTCAAGTCATGTATGGAGACAATCAAACTGTGGGAAGCATTGTCCAAAATCCACAGCATTCTCCCACGTTGCGGCCTTGCTGCTCAAGTCTTGCCATTGGATCAAATACTATATGAGGGGTGCATTTTGATGCTTAATAACCCTCCTGTCCAGAATTTCTTCAAGGGAAATAGGTATAAATGTGTCCTGACCATGGACCCACTTTGGAATATGTGGGACAGTAGGCAATTGGCCTTTGAATGACTTTAGCTTAGATACATGAAAGAGTGAACTTTAGTAGTAGCAGGAAGCTTGATTTTGTATGCCACTGTTCCAATCCTAGCTTCAATTTGGAATGGTCTATAGAACTTAGGGGAGAGTTTGTCATGATGATGATGAATCTTAATAGATTGTTGTCTGTAAGGTTGCAGTTTGAGCCATACCCATGAACCAACTTCAAGTTCTCTCTCAGTCTTCTGCTTATCATCCACTCCTTTGCATAATCGCCAGTCATACATCTTAAATAGGTCTCAAGGCACTTGTTGACTACCTCTGTTTTGCCATCTAGTTGTGGATGATAAGCAGAAGAAAGCTGTAAGGTAGTATCCTACAATGTAAACAAAGCTTGCCAAAAGTCACTAATGAAAATGGAATCTCTATCAGACACAGTTGACCTAAGCCAACCGTCTACTTTAAAAAAATAAGCTAGATAGACCTGGGCCACCTCCTTAGCTGTATAAGAGTGCTTTAGGGTCATGAAATGAGCATACTCGCTCAATCTATCAACTACTACAAATATAACATCCTTGCCAAAGGATGGTGGTAAACCTATAATGAAATCCATGGATATATCCCCCCCAAACTTCCTCAGGTATAGGAAGGGGTTGCAATAAGCCAGGGGAAGAAGTGGTTTCATGCTTGCTGGCTTGGCACGCAATGTAGTGCCTAACAAATTGGGTGACAAATTTGGTCATACCCCTCCAATAGAAGAGATGTTTCACCCTTTGTAAAGTGGCATCTCTACCAGAATGTCCACCTTGTGTGCATCCACTATAGGATGGTAGTCTTAAGAGTGTCATCAGGCCGTACCACCAACTTACCTTTCTTCTTTAATAAACCATTATGCAAAGAAAACTTGGGTACAGTAAGTCCTTGGCATAATGAACTGACCATGTGAGTAAGATTTAAGTCAAGGCATAACTTGCAATGAGCTTATTTTCCATATCCGAATGTAGGACTGAGATAGCCATCAAGAGTAACTCAGTATTAGTCACTCTAGAAAGGGCATCAGCAACCTTATTTTCAGTACCTGATTTGTAATGTATTTCATAATTAAAACCCATTAGTTTAGATAGCCAAAAGTGTTGAAAGGGAGTAGAAATCTTTTGTTGAAGGATCCAATTAAGGCTCTTTTGATCAGTTTTAATGATATATTGTTGTCCTGATAGATATTGTTCCCACTTCTGAACAGCTTGCACTACAACTAATAATTCTTTTCATGCACAGATAATTTTTTCCACCTAGGTCCTAAGACTTTGCTAAGATAGGCCAAGGGATGATCTTGTTGCATCAAAACAGCTCCAATGCTTGTTTAAGAGGCATCAGTTTCAATAACAAACATCTTAGAAAAATCAGGCAAGGCAAGAACAGGTTATGTACTAAGGGCATTCTTTAAGTGAACAAAGGACTCTTGTGCAGCAGGTGATCATGCGAAATTCCCCTTTTTAGAAGAAGAGTCAATGGTTTACTAAGCCATGCATAATGCCTAATAAATTTCCTGTAATATCCAACTAAGCCAAGAAAACTCCTTAACTGTTTAATAGTCAAGGGAACAGACCAATCAACAATAGCTTTAATTTTCATTGGATCTGTTTCGACACCTTTTCCTGATATGAAATGACCTAAATATTCAACTTTACTAGTAGCAAAGGAACACTTACTTTGCTTTGCAAACAAGGAATTAATGCTCATTAATTGGAAAAATTGTGATAGATGCTGGCAATGAGATGCAAGGTTAGGGCTATATACAAGTATATCATCAAAAAACACAAGTACACACTTCCTTAGCAAAGACATGAAGATGTGATTCATCCAAGATTGGAATGATGCAGGGCATTGGTCAAGCCAAAAGGCATGACCAAAAATTTGTAGTGACCATTGAAGTCAAGGGTAAAGAGAGTCATGTGTGCCGTTTGAAGAAGTCATTGTATGGGCTAAAACAATCGCCTAGACAATGGTACAAGAAGTTTGATTCATTTATGCTCTCTCATGACTTCACAAGGAGCTCTTATGATAGTTGTGTCTATCTTAAGAAGCTTGATGGTGGAACCATCATTTATTTGATTTTATATGTGGATAACATGCTAGTGGCATGTAGTAGTTTGTTTGAGGTGGAGAACTTGAAGGTGCTACTTTCAAGTGAGTTTGATATGAAAGATTTTGGTGAAGCCAAGAAGATACTTGGAATGGAGATTTTGAGGGATAGAGCAAAGGGCATCTTGTACCTTAGTCAAAGGAGGTACATAGAGAAAGTATTGAGTAGATTCTCCATGGGCGATGCAAAGAGTGTCTCTACACCTCTAGCTTCTCATTTCAAGTTATCCAAGAAGCTATGTCCTCAAACAAAACAAGAAGAAAGAGAAATGGAAGACATCCCATACACTTGCGCAGTTGGTAGTGTGATGTACGCCATGGTATGCTCTAGACCCGACATTGCTCATGCGGTTAGCATGGTGAGCCGATATATGTTGAATCCGGGTAAGGGCCTTTGGGAAGCGCTAAAGTGGTTGTTGAGGTATTTGAAGGGTACTTCAAATGTTTGTCTCAAGTTTGGAAGAAATTCAAGTGGCTTAATTGGGTATTGTGACTCCGACTATGCGGGTGATTTAGATGCAAGGAAGTCTACTTCAAGAAATGTGTTTACATTGGGTGGAACGGCGGTGAGTTGGCAATCGTCACTCCAAGATGTTGTTGCCATGTCCACCACCGAAGCCGAGTATATATCTATCGCCGAGTCGTTCAAGGAGGCTAAGTGGTTGAAAGGATTAGTTGGTGAGCTATGTCCGGAGATGAGCTTGGTGTGTGTTCATTGTGATAGTGATAGTGCTTTTCATTTGGGAAGGAATCAAAATACCTTCCATCGAAGAACCAAGCACATCGACGTCAAGTATAATTTCATCCGAGATGAAGTTGAGCATGATAGAGTGCGGTTAGCACAAATTAGCACTCATGATAATCCGGCCGACATGATGCGAAGTCTTTGCCCACTACCAAGTTCACTTTATGTATGGACTTGGTTGGTTTAGAAGCTTGCTTGTTGTGAGGCCCTTAAGGGGAATTTATGTGGTGTGTTAGTTTATTTGGTTGTTTGTGGTATGTGTTGAATGGAGTGTCTTGGAGGAAGTATGTGAACTTGGTGTACTCAAGTCAAGGTGGAGATTGTTGAGGTTCGGTGTGACTTTGAGTCCACAATGATGTTTGATGAGTGTGAATGTGTGTGGATGGATGTGTATGATGATGGAGGTGACTCAAGTTGCTTGATGATACAAGGCAGCAGCAATATGCCTCAATCAGAGGCTGTGAACAGCTCGCTCGACCTACACTCTCTATGGCTCGACTCGAGCTCTACAGCTCGACCTTTCCAGAATGTTTCTGGCATTCCTGCTCGACCCAAGACAAGCTCACTCGACCCACTCTGTTGTTGCTCGACCGGTCGAGCGAGTAGCAGCCAGCTACTGTTTTGTCTTGCGATAAGTTACCACGGGTAATTTATTAGGGTAGGGGCCCTCACCCATGCACCCACATATACTCCATTATATATAGAGTGAATGTAGTGCTCAAGAAGCTAAGTCATTCTAACCCTAAGCCAAACACAAACCCTTTCTTTCTCTCTTCTTTCTCTCTAAGTGTAATTGCTCCATTGTAAGAGTTCTTTGAACTCCATTGTTTCTTCACATAATATATACAAGCTAACCACCACCGGAGGACGTAGCCCACATTGGGTGAACCTCGTAAATCTTTGTGTCTTTGTTTATTGCTTTATTCTTATTGTTCTCATTGCTATTCATTGAAGTGTTTGTTTACTTGCATTGAACACCCTTATCATTGGTCTTGGGTGATTGTTAGGGATAAAGTTTGAGACTTTATACCTTAGGGCACTTGTTATTTCAAATTAATTGTTCGATAAGGTTTTACGGTCATAGGATTTTTCAATTGGGAGCAGCTTGGAGCTCAGTATAGAATGCTTGTATGGGCAAATGATGATCTAGACTTGAGATTGGACCGGTCAAAATGTCTTAGCAATCCGGTTTCGAATCCGGTTCATATTGTTTTCATTTGTCTCATTTCTCGTTTTGGACTATTTATTCTTATTTAATAAATTAAAATTTATTTAAATGATATTTTAATTGATTTGTCTTCTTGTAAAATATATATTTATATAAATCATTTTGTCAATTTTAATTATACACAATTAAAATTATTTTGAGTTGAATTAATATATTGACTATGTGCAATGAGAAATTTGACAAAGAAAATAAATGGAATGGGTATTATTTTTTAATTCAGTTATTTTCGATTTAAGTTGAATTTCGATCAATCTATTTTGTAAGCTAGACTTTTCTCAAAAATATATGAGATGCCTCCGAGGTGCTTCTTGGGTTCATGAGAAATATGACTAGCAAAAAGAATAGGGGTGTAAGTTTGGCTTTTGCTTTGGTTTTTATATAAAACCAAATCAAACCAAAATAAATTTGAATTTTTGTTTTTCAGTCCAAATCCAAACCAAAATTTTATTAAACCAAATCAAATCAAACATGTTTGAATTCGAGGAAAAAGAATTCAACTTTGAGTTCGACAATATAATCGAAATCAAAGTCGAATCAGAGGTAGATCTTAGAAAAAATATAATGATCCTGACATCGAACTCCAACTATGACTTAGTCCCAAAATTTAAGTGTATTGTTTATTTCAGACAAATTTTTTTATTTTATTTTAAAATTCGTTCAAAAATTATAAATTTTCTAAAACAGCGTAGATAGGTAGTATAAGATACTTTTGAACTATAAATAAATTCTTTTCTACGTCATATAATTTAAATTTTAATATTATGTAGTGATATGATGAATATATAGCTATAAATTTGTTTTATCTTTTTTACATTTCAAATTATTGATTAGATTAGGAATGCTCATTCTTCTTAGTTCATGTTCTGCGTTTGTCATTCTTTTTTTTTTTTTTGTTATTTTCATTTGATTTGGTTAAATTTTATTTTGATTTTTAATTTCTTATTCATGATTTAGTTATTCTTTTTTTTTTGTTATTTTCATTTGATTTGGTTAAATTTTATTTTGATTTTTAATTTCTTATTTATGATTTAGTTCTTGATTTTTAGTTTTTATTATTGTTTTTGGATTTTGACTTTTGATTTTAATGGAGATGTTGATTTGTTTAATTTTTTGTGGAGATTTCTTGTTCTTGCTTTGTTACTTTTAATTCTCATTTTTGTATGTTGATGGACATTTCGTTTTCCATTTGTTTTTTGAGTTATTGTTCTTACTTTTTATTTGTTCTTGTTTTGTTAGTTGTTTCGATGTCTACTAAAGATTAAAGAAAAAAAGTTTGTCCAAATTTTACTACTATTAAATTCCAGAAATTTCGATACAATATTAACTATAAATCTTCCCAACAAAGCACCACAAACAAAAGAGGGTACTCGATGTCCCGATACAACTTATCCGGGTACCCGAAAATCTGAGTACCCGGATGGTTGGGCCGGGACAAGGGCCGTTAAAAAGTACACGACTTTTCGGGTACCCGAATGTCGAGTATCAGCTAATGAACAACCCTAATTACTAGCTCAGTGCAAGACGATGTCATAGAAAAGTTGCTTTAAATTACAAATTTTAAATTTCAAATATATTGAATTTGTCAACTACCTAAAAATAAAGTTTGCTAAAAGTATTAGTACGCTGAATAGGAGAATGAAATTATGGAATTTATGTAGTAGCAATAGAATTAATTTAATGAAAAGAAAAAAAATCAAGTATGTGGATTTAACCCAAACTGAGCTTAAGAAAATAAAAAACAATGTCAAAACATCTCATACTCAACTATTTTGGGTGGGTAATGGAAAGAAAAAACAATGTCCAATTGCACGCATACTAATTACTATGGTGTATTTCCTGTTTATCAACATGATTGTAGATCAATATAAACTTGGAGAAACTGGAAGTGATTTCCGTTCCAACTATAACTATCATTGAGGTTAAGTGTTAACTACAAGATGCATTAAACCAAACTAAAAATGTTCCATTAGCCTCATCAATGAACTTTATTTCTCGAAAGATCAAAACGCACATTTGAAACAGAATATGTATTTCGAATGTTGCTGAGAATACGACTCCTTCGATTGGAAAACCTAACCTTTTTCGAGGCATCAAAACAGAAACTTGGCAGAGCATAATTCCTCTGTTTCACCAAAATCTATCGTGACTTATCAACGATTTTACAATTATCACAAATCACAATACATATCTCCATAAGTTGGAAGGATTAGAAAACCTGAAAGACGACTAATCTTTGGTTATGACCATTCAACTAATAATCATCTGCTTCAAGTACTCAGCTTGATCAGGAAAATACTCGAGTAGTTCATCCTTGGTTACCCAAACAAAATCATCACATCCACCAATGTCAAACTTGTTCGTAGCAATTACTTGCGATTTGAAGAAGAATCTCTGCTCCAAAAAAAATATAGAATCAGCATAAGATATTGGAGATTTCATCATTGTATTTTAGGGCAGGAAGATGCAACAGAACCACAGATACAATTGAAACTGTGTAGCAAATACAGAAAGCACCTTCAATGGACCGGCTTTATCTGCAGGCTCAAACACCATATGGCCCATGGGTGCATTTCCGACAAAATATGTGTGTTTGAGGTCACCTAGAACTGATTGAAGGGCAGACTCAGCGCACTGTAATGACAACAGCGGATTATAAAAAAGAAAAATCAAATAAAAAACAAGATGGGAGATTGGGTTCAAAAATTACCTTCCGCAGCGTCTCTTCATTCTTATAAACCTTCTCTGGAAAATGCCAAACAGGTTTCCCATCAGCAGAGGCATTAGTAGTTCCGTGAAGGAGAAGATAGAGCCTTCGATCAAGTGCCCTTTGCAAAGACCTTAAAGGTACATAAGAAACATGGTTAACGGTTTAATGCTCAAAGATTCAAAACCTAAAATAACATTCCCAAATCTACACAACCCACACCCCTTTTTCCTCCTCAAAAACAACGTCAACATAAGGTCTTCTTTAGAAAAACATATGAAATGGAGCAATGGCCAAAGAAGTTAGCGCTAAGCCGCTAATGAAACTGAAAACAAACAGCATCATCAGACATCAAGAAGAAGATGAGGCAAGTAAAATTCAGTTCACAGCAAGTAATATAGGGACAATATTCTAGCTTAAACCTTGTGCCTATTGGTGCCTGCAAGAGTACACAACAATAACAAAGCCTTTTTGATCAACCATGTTTTTAAGACAATTCTTGCAAAATTTTGAACCACAAACGCTAGATATTGATAAAAGGCACCTCAACTAACTTGAAGATAATGCATTAACCCACTGATTTGAGTGAATAAAACCAACTAAAAGTATTCTAGTTACAACAGGTGATATTTTGAATAAAACCAGCACCATTTCTTTATTCACAGATATAGTCACGAGAAGCTACTGCCCATTCACCCAGCATCACCACAATTTAAATGAGGCGCCAAAAGAGACGCCAGGAGAGACAATGTTTTAGTTGCACCTTATTTGTGCATTGGTTTCGCGTTATTGTGAGCCTAATTAAAATCAAATTTCCTAGGCATATAACAGAGCTGAGGTTGATGTGCCTCGAGCCTTAGCATCTAAGTAAGCCTTAGGCACACAAATTAACACACTGCCTCTCACCGAGTGACAACTATGTAATTTCTTTATAACAAAGTTGAAATAGATGTGTTCCCAACGTAGTGTAATTTCTTGATGATAATGAGCCTCTAATTCCCCTTATTTATAAGGAAACTAACACTTAAAACTAGCTTATTCCCCAAGTTACTCCTAATATGAAAATTACCTAATCACTCCTTCGTAAACCATTATCCCCAAATATCAAGTCATAGCAATCTAAGACCAAACATGAAGTTATCCCTACCGTTCTACCCTCACCCACTTCTCTTATCTTTTTGCTAAGCGCACAAAAATCAATCCATGTCAATGGGTCAATGGGTCAGTGGGTCACATGAATTATAGGACAAATGTATTGGTTTTAGCTGTAACTTCCAGGGAATGTGGAACTTGTGCGGACCTTTCACTTCCCATACATTGCAAGATATATTTCCTCTCTTGTGTCTCTTTTCAGCATTAATGTCTAATAATTCTCTGCAGTCACGGACTTCCACTTCTACATAGCACAACTTTTATTGCTAACATACTTGACGGTCCTTGATAGATAAGATCCCATGTCAACATATAAAAATGGGCTAGCATTTCATGCTTCTATTATTTGGCATTTCACATCATTGTCCTTTTTATCCTTTTATTTCCATCAATTCATATGGCAAATTTTGAGTTAAAAAATGCATAACAAAATAATACACGAACTTCCAGAATCTTACAGCATAACAGCACAACCAAGCTACTTCCACTATATCATACCAGCAAAACGTACCAAAGATACATTGGTCTATCATAGACGATGAAAAAGTGATGAGGTGGCAATGAATCCAAGGGGGGATGAATGATGTAACAGAATTTGTGTGAGGATATAGGAAAATCTTAACAATGCTATTTTGGCAGCAAGTTTATTAAGACTTGTTTAGCTATAAATACTAGTATGTCATAATTGGTTAAGGAAAAAAATGAAATATACTCTCAATCCTTCCCTCATTCTCTTTCTTCTTTAATTTCTATGTCACATTCTCTATTCTCACTTCTCTCTGTTTAACATTCTTCTATTGTTCTCATAATCTAAAAAATTTTAAATATCAATTTGCCTACAGGGGCACTGGTTCACCAATACTCCAAAAGAATCTCACTTCCATTTTCATGATGCAGTAAATTCAAAGGGACCGAGGAAATGATAAAAAAGAATATAATCCTTAAGACATAGCGGAGATTGTAATTTACACGATTTGAGATACATAAAGGTCAACTATGGCAAAGCTGCTACACATAGTGAATCCTAGTCTTTCTAAATGTAAATAAACCATCTAGACACTGCATAAGCATTCCTTAGTCAAAAGAGAACCAACTACAACCTACAAGTCACAGGGATTGCCTTCAGAGAAATGAGAAAGCATTCTTAGTCCCATTAAACTCTACATTCTAAATCATTAACAACACTATGCTAACAAACGGAATAGGCTCTCTTCCAGAACAAAATACAATGCAAGGTTGACCATTTGTAGCTTAGTTGTTCTTATCACATAATGATTCATTCTAAATTACCCTCGCTAGTCAATCTAACACAATTCATCCATCAAACAAAACTCGATATGCACAAAATTAGTGATGTGTTAATTGCCATAGATATAGGAAAAACACCTTCTACTACCTTCGGTCATTTTTTTTGTCAGCTTCAGTGGTCCGAGGAGCAGGTTCGTAATCGATTTGATAGTCACCCTTACCCCTGTGAGCAATAATCAATGGCAACTAACATCAGATAAAAGCATGGAAAGCATCACTATAAGTGAACAATTGTACAAACAACTTAAGAAATACATCCGGATAATGAACTAAAAAACATAAATAAGTTGGTTATGATTTATGAAAACTACATAGGGCACAAGAGTGTACACAATTACACCAAGAAAAACAAGTAAAAGCTTGCCACTGCCTAATGGTTAATAACTGTTAAAGATATCAGATTCTTTGCTTCTTTATACAAGCAACAATTAAACTGAAGTATCGGAATTTGAACAAAAATACCTACTTAGATAGTCTTATTTGGACCATTATGTAATTCACTTTAATATTTTTTCGATTATAGCACATCAAAATACTAGACAAACTATTAGGTAGAAAGACCCCACTTACATAGGAGTATGAAAAAAAAATCCCAAGATAAGACCCTCCCTTAGAAAATGGCTAGGGAAATATAACCTCTGAAGAAGAATTAACATTATTACATACATTTTGTTTCATAGATGTTTATTAGTAACATGCAACATATTAAGGTTCCACAAAATTTGAGTTCTGTGAAAAGATAAATGGAAAAGACATAAGGTGCGTCAATGAAAGAATACACAAACTAGTTCTCGCCCATAGCGTAAAAACAAGGCCGCATCACATAACGTCGACCGCGGTAAAGGTTTCAAAATAAAATATGATATTTACAGTCTTTTAAAGGTGAAAAAAACGCGTTTTTAGGTCTAATCAAGGGATATCTTATGGTTTTGATTGACAATCAGGTGTAGATAACCGCATCACCATTCCGTTACTACGATCGCGACCATTAACGTATTTTTACACTAGGTTCCAACCATCCCTAGAATGTCACAAGATATTTGCTTACCTGGATTCGTATTTCTTGTAAAATTCATCAGGATACATCCTTCTATATTGTTGCTTCCATCGGATCCTATACATAATCAAGCAAAAATGAATTACCAAAGGAGCTAAAAAGATCAATTATTTCATAACTAACATTTTAAGGCAATTAAAATTTCATTGATCAACAAATTTACTCACTAGAACAAGTTAACATGCTCAGTAGGAATTAGGAAATACATTTCACGGATGGGAAAACAATAGAGTGCGAGTCTTTAGAAAATGATATGGTCTTTCCTAATAATTTTTTTTTGGTATAACAGATGAGTCGTGAGCCAGTCATAAGGTCTTAAAGGAAAACCAATTCTATCAATACGCCTTCTCTTTTTCTTAACTGGGAACAAAAAGAAGGTTCAGGCACACCCTAAGAAACAATATTTCTCATGGTCCATTTTCCACCATACAGAGTTCATTTCTTGGTTATTCATTGTTACTTAGTGAGTGTCAAACATCACTTCAATGCCAAGTGATAAACTTGCCTAGTTTAGGGTGTTGCATATCTAAGAAAGACTTCGGTGAAAATGATAAGTTTCTAATCAATCGCCAAATCTACGACAGACCAATGTCCTCACTTCACTAGGTCTCTGTGCAACATAACAGTGTCTTAACACAATGACCCAAAATGTCAAGTAAGAACCATATCCATAAGTGAAAGACTAGTTATGTTTATAGAAACATATGTGACTAAATTATTGCGTAGACTAATAACCAACTCTACACAAAATTCAATGCTTTAAGCTCACTTTCGAGAAATCAAACCAATCATGGATCAGTGAATGTTTCAACTTTCAAGTCCCTTTAAAGCAAAACGATAAACACAATGTCCATTCATTAATAAAAAATAAAAATAAAAAAAAAACAGAGATAATTTCAAAATAGTTCTGCATTTTCTCAAAACTAAGCAATCAAATACTAGCCCAAAACAAGTTTAAATAAACATAAAATGATAAAAGCCAAAAACTACAGTTGTAAATGCGCCAAAAATCTGGAAAGAATCCTCTAATTTGAGTAACAATTAATCTAACTCATAAATCAGCAATTCAACACGTTCATTATTAAATCACCAAATCAATTCACACTCTAATCAAAATGCAGAAAAATAAAAATAAAAACAAATAACGGGAAATGTTTAAGGCTTACGAGAACTCCTGAAATGCGTAAATGATAGGATCAATTTGGGGGATGACAACAGGAAGCCTCTCAAAGAGAACTGATGCAACAATCTTATCACTGGTACTATCGCTACTGAAGCTTCGAATTGAGTTCATCAATGGCGTCGTACATCTTCTGTGCATTGTTGATCGTTCTGATATACCCTACAAAGTTAAACCTCTCTTGAAATGGGAATTTGAGAGTGTGGAATAGCAAGAGGATTTAGGGCTTTTCACTCTCTGCCCTCTTGTGGAAATATTGAAAAAAAAAAAAAAAAAAAAGCTTTTTCTTAAAAAAAAATCTCAAAAGAAAAACTTGATCCCTCTATCTCATCTAGTGATGGCCACGGTCCGGGTTGGCCCGGAACCGAACCGATCTCGAACCGCTTGAAACCGGTCCGGAGCGAACGTTAGCGCAGTCAACCGGTCCCCAACGCAAAGTGAACCCGCCGGAATAAAGTTGCCGGAACCGTAGAACTGCCGGAAAAAACCGTTGGAACCAGGACCAAGACCGCCGGGTTCACCGGCCCAACCGGCTATTCCCGCCAACGGTTCCAAGGAACGCCGAAGCCGGCCGGTCGGCTCAATCGCCCAACGGTTCCAAGGAACCGGACCCGGAACCGCACGGTTCCATTGGCCCAACGGTTCTTTGGAACCGGTCAAACTAGCCGTTTTTTTTGGTCAAACTAGCCGTTACAACTCCTTCTATAAATACCCATCACTTTCAATCCTTCCAATTCACAACTCATCCCTTCTCCTACCTTATTACATAATTAGTCTTCTAATTATTTCTTAATTACATAATTATTCTTTAATTATTCCTTAATTAAATAATTATTTTTTTAATCATTTATTAATTTCTTTATTACATATTTACATTATCTTCAACTCCATCGATATCAACAACACCTTCTGGTTAGTAACTATGAACCAATTATCCGTAAGGATCGAGCCATACGCACCAAGATTTACATGAGTATGCGGAACAAGTGGAAAGAGAAATACAAATTGAAGATGAAGAAGAAACACAAGAAAAAGAAACACAAGAAGAAGATGAAGAAGAAGAAGAACCAACGACCCCTATCGGGATACTTAGATCTCGATAATCATCAACAAGATCAATTGAAGAAGCACAACAACAACAAAGACAAGCTCGTGGTAAACGAGTCAATTTCCAAAGTATCGGCTAGTTTTGTAATCTTATTCTTCAAATTGATTGAATTTTAAATTATTATTTATTTATATATAGTTTCAAATTTTAATAATGTTTTTATATATATATTTAGATGATATTTATATTTTGTACATCAAAAATGTTAGAATGTATTAAATATTCATTTATTGTTTTAATATATTGATGAATTTTCGAAATATGTAATTGGTGATGAGTTGCCTTTTAACCACGGTGAAAGTCAGAGATACGAATATTTCAATAGAAAATGTTTACAACCACAATATAGAGCAATCCCTAGGAATACCCTTAAACGACGAACCATTAAATTATATGAATCAAAACGATATGAATTAGTACAAATGTTTAAATCTTTTAATGGTAGAGTTAGCTTAACAACCGACATTTGATCAGCTCCCCCACATTTAGAGCCTTATATGTGTGTAACAGCACATTTGATAGACCGTAATTGGTGTATTCAAAAAAGAATAATTGCATTTGAGTTAATGCCTGAAAAACATACGGGTGAAAACATAAAATATAGACTAATGGAAATATGTAGAGAATGGAACTTATTAGATAAGATATTTAGTTGTTCTACCGATAATGCATCCGCAAATATTAAATGCATCGAACTTTTATATAACGAACCCGCTTTTACTTGTATCCTAGGAGGTAGTTTGTTACATATACGTTGTTGTGCTCATATTGTTAATTTGTCTTGTCAAGTAGGTATTAAAAACCTAAGTGGTTTATTAGGTCCCATTAGAGACATAGTGAAATGGCTTAGATTAGGACAAGTTAAAAGAAGATATAAACAGTTATGTGCCCAATATGAACTAAAAAAAGTATATTGGGTTTTAGACACTCCTACACGTTGGGGTTCGACCCATGATTTATTAAAGAAGGCGATTGCTTATCGTCCGGTTATAACACAATTGTATAGTGAGTTTACGGATAGCCGTATAAGTGATGAAACTTGGGAACTAGCGATAGGCGTACAAAAAATATTAGAAGCGTATGACCACGCAACTAAGATTTTTTCATATGTTTACGAACCAAACATTCACTTAGTGATAAGTGAATGTGTTACTATTTTTTTTCATCTTCTTATATATTCTCATGATGATACTAACGTTTATTTAAAGCCGATTCTTGCAGAAATGATGGAAAAGTGGAAGACATATTTTACTGATTTCCCTTATATTTATGGAATTGCGACAATATTAGATCCGTGTTTTAGGACGGAAGCCCTAAGTAAAATTATAGGATTATACTACCAAGCATTAGATCGCCCGCCTACTGATGTACATAATTATGTAGGAAATTGTAAAAAGTTTTTAGCGGACCTTTATGATCATTAT
The DNA here is from genome assembly GCA_019425755.1 of Amaranthus cruentus. Lineage (NCBI taxonomy): Eukaryota > Viridiplantae > Streptophyta > Magnoliopsida > Caryophyllales > Amaranthaceae > Amaranthus > Amaranthus cruentus. The sequence goes on along the minus strand of CM033451.1, from coordinate 9,277,775 downwards.
TCTAGTATATATAACCCGAGTCGCGATACGTCTAGGCGTGCTAGCGTCTCGGCACGTCCCGATTATTATAATCCCATAATAGCTAACATAATAAGTCGAGATGATAGTTTTGTAGGATCATCTTCTTCCGCTTCATATTTAGAATTAGATAGTTATCTAAAACATCACTTTGAAATCGACCAAAGTAATTATGATATTTTAGAATGGTGGAAAGAAAAATCAATAAAATACCCCATATTATCGAGAATTGCAAAGGATATCCTTGCAATTCCTGCTTCTACAGTTGTGTCGGAGTCTGCTTTTAGTGCAGGTAAAAGAGTTTTGGACGAAAAGAGATCCCGTCTTGCTCCACATAGTATTCAAATATGTGTTTGCAAAAAAGATTGGGATCAAGCGGAGGTCCGAATGCAAGGACTCAAGAACGATGATGATCAAGAGGAAGATGATCCATGGATGATGATGGATACATCTGCATCATCATCGGGAGGAGAGTCGGCGAAAGCATCCAACCAACCAAATGATGACGATGACGAATAGGATCACAAATACGGAATATCGGACCACGACATTAAACAATTAAATATAAAAGGTACGACAAAGAACTACGTGGGCTTTGATTTCTTCGGGATACGTAGGCAGCTTAGTATTTCTTCGGGATACTAGGTTCAAGTCCATTCTCTCCCCCTTTTTTTATTATTCATCTTTATCGTTGATTCGTTTCTTATTAATTTATTTTTTTGTTTTTTTTTAGTAAATATTTTAATAACGATGACAAGCATTGAATTTCGATAATAATCAAGTAATCGACGAAGGTACGTCCGCATTATTATAGTATTTTTATATTAAAATTAAAGGAAAAATAAGAATGGAACCGATGGTCCGACGCACCCGACCCGGGTATTGGAACCGCCGGAACCGCCTCATGAACCGCCAAGGAACCGTTTGGAACCGTCCGGAACCGGAACCGGAACCGGGAACGTTCGGGTCAGGTTCCAAATGGAACCGGAACCGGGTGGAACCGGAACCGGATGGAACCGGAACGGAACCGACCCGACCCGGACCTTGGCCATCACTAGCCCGTTGTTAATGCCATCATCTTCTTCGGTTTATAGGAGTAGTATTCAGCATTCAAAAAATGTAGATGGGGTTTTTTATGATGAGAGAAGCGATGATGTAGGTAAGAGGGCTAGGCAATTGTTTGAGTCTGATAGTGAACAAGATTTCTTTATGGGTAGAAAAGATGTGATTTTAATCATTACTTTCGGTCCCCTTTTAGTTTTAGCTAGGATTTTAAATAATGTTTATGAACATGTTTTCTCCAAATTGTTTCATACTGCCTATGTTCCTTTGAGTTTGTTCCTTGAATTAAAAAATCTCAATTGAAATTTATGTCAATGGGGTAAGCAATGTCCTGGACATTTTCGTTGTTTTCTCTTTAATTATTTAATGAAATGATGCCAATTGCCCTTGCATTTTTGTTTCTTCTTGTGTGTTAAGCAATTCAGTACTATGAAGTATGATGTAGTAAGATATTGCTCTTATAATGTTTAGTTTGGCTAAAATTTGGAAATTGTGTGTATTGTTGTAGCTACCAATGGATACAACAGAAAGGAAAGCTAACACCTTGACAGGTAGCTCATATAGTTGTTTCAACCATGCATCATACATTGATCCAATATTCTTTTTCTATGAGTTGTTCCCCACTACTGTTGCGTCCGATTCCCATGATTCAATGCCTCTTGCTGGGGCTATTATCTGAGCAATGCAGGTACTAACTTTTTTATTTCCCTATGTTTCTTGCTATTCTTTATTTATTTTTAAAATTTTTCTGTATAGGTCTTAAATCATCTATTGTGTTTTAATTTTAAGGACTCAAAATATTAGGTACATTGAAAATCTATTGTGTTTGAGGATTATGGATTATAACCATATGTTTACTCAGTATTGTTATGCCTTATGTTGTTATTTGATTGTGCTTCTGAATTTATTGTCGGTCATATATGTAAATAGGTTTTCACCTTCATCTAGGAAAAATGCAGTGAATGAAATGAAGGTACTGGAACTTGTGAATATGTTTTCTTTCTATTGTATCACTTGATATATTTATTTAATTTTTGCATGTCACTTGTGTTGACAAGATAGGAATCGCTTGCATGTGTTTACCTTTAACTTCTAACTTCTAACTTCTGAGCATAATATTGCATGAACAGTTCATGTGTGATTTTAGGTCTTGTTGCCTTCAGTCTAATGCAATAATTGTGCTTATTGGCATTCGGAATTGTGATGACTCTTTGATGGCTTTTATGATGACATTTAATTGTAAATATTATTTAGCAATAACATTGAGATATGATACTAAGTACTCTTGATTTAAAGTAGCTTTTGCTAAGATCTAATTTCACTAAGTGTTCTTGGTGAAATAGTAGATAATACTTTTGTTTCTTGGATTACTATGCTTTCAGCATATGGGTTTTATGGGAAAGGAAAGAAGTTATTTCAAGACTGCAAATTAGGTCCCTGGATTAAAGGTATGCTAAAATTTTGATTTTGCAAATAGTTGACCATTTTATTTGTACTTTGTAAAGCCACACACTGTAATTCTAATTCATTACTCAAATTCCATAGATGATTGATCAATTTTAATTTAGAAGTCAAAAAGGTTTGCAAATAGTTGACCATTTTATTAGTTATGTTCAAAACACCTCCCAAAGTAAATATTATTAATTGTTAATCAAAAGTAGAGATTATTGTAGGTAAATCAAGAATATATTATTCTTGTTTTTTCAAACGTTATAATGCTAATTGGCACATCATTTGTGCATTTGGTAAAAATTGCTAAGCTGGAGTGGTGAATACATTGTAGGTTTGGGAATGCAACTACTTGAGTTCTCATGATTTTGACATTGTGCTTGATATTGTGCTTGATACCTGCTAGCAGTGCTCAAACTAGGCTTTATATATTTGGTTATTGAAATATTCAACTCTTATGTTGCTTTGTGCATCTGTTTTTACTTTGCTCCAAGCCTAGAGGTGTAGACTCTATCTGATGCTGGTGTTCTGCACAGTTCATTTTTAGAAGCTTAACTTTTCGGTTCTTTATCAGAATGTGAATTTTGAGGCTTTGTTACAAGGAAACATGAAATAAATTGATAGTGTTTAATTAAGATGTGGTCTTTACCTGCTATACCTTTTTTTTCCTTTTGGGTCTTCAAATATATCTCTTTATGGTGTGTGTAGGCACTGCCTGTTTTTTATCGAGGTTATTGTGTGGTCCTTGGTTGTTAAGCTTTATGTTCCATGTAGTTAGAAGTCTGATTAGAAAATGAAAAGTGATGATATGTTATGTCATTAACTTGACAAGACCCTAGCAGGCCTGAAATGTGCATGAATCCATAGACTAAGTTTAAGTGCCGGTATGATGAGTGCATTGCAATACAGCATGATATTGTTATGATGGTTATGATGGTTATCATGTTAAACATTTGGATCTTAAAAACTTGTTTGCTGCCCTTTAGGTGGTACACACTCAAGCAAATGTGATGGCTAACCGAGATGTGATGTATAAGTATATATCCAAAAATCAATTATTTGTTGCCACTGTTGCACCAAAAGCGGCTGGTGAAATTGGATCGGTAACCCTTCATGAGGCATGGTTGGTTGTGTACCTTGTAGATACTGTGACTGGGCAGATATTCCTCTTTGATCCTGGCTGTGGTCTGTTACTAATATATTTTCTTCACATAAATTATATTTATCCAAGAAAAATGCAAAAGTATTAAATCGAAATGCCCATTCTCTATTTTCTTGGTATTGATTGGAACTGCAAATGATGCTTTTATAACAAGTTAACAGTTAGAGTTTCAAAGAACAAAAGAATCTTTAAGGGTTATGTATTTTTATAAGTATAATGTTTGTAGTAATTATCAAGCCTTTTGATACCAACAGGAGCTGTTTTCTTGATCAAGGTGGCTTAGTTGCTTCTCACCTACAGTCAACATCATTTGTGACAACTTACTATTACTCACAGAGCCATGAATCATTATTTATCAAATATGATGGAAGTTTGTTGTGGAAAGATAATGGTTGAAGGGTTGCTTTTCAGTGTGTGTAGCCAATTTTGTGTATAGAGGACTAAATAAAGATTATGATGAAGCTTTTAGTTTTTTTCGGTGTAGGTTTGCAGATGATAACTTGTGATTGTAGTTTATAACTATTGACCTTGTATAATTCCTTGTCACATTCTACTTATATTATACTCACCATTATAATTTCTTTATGACATTAAATATTTTCTTTTTTTAAAGTTTATGACATTATATATTTACTTGAAGTGTATTATAACCATTGCCTGAATATGCTTTATTGTCTACATTCCAAGTGATAGCGGAGTAGAATATGGTGATTATTAAAGTAAATGCAAAAATCTAAGATCTTTTCTGATTTGTATCCTTTTTCATTGTTTATGTAAAAAGGGGACTAAAATAAATGTATTTAAGAACTATTGAACCTTGGAGCATGTTCTATTAGTTGGTCGTGGCTTGCATGCTAAATTAAAGAACTACAGTAGACCCTAACTTTTATATATTGCGTTTGATTTTTGAATGGTGACTTGATCAAAACTAAGTAAATTTTTTATGTGTAACTAAGTTATACAATAGCATAAGATTAGTTCGAATTGAGGAACACCATTTCTCTAAGTTTACTTTTACAAACCAATCATATTATTATGTTCTAAACTAAAATTTAAAAGAAATTGGACAAAGTTTATTTTTATTAAAAAAAAATACATTTACAATACCATCTCTACATTGAGTTGTTAGTTTTACTAACTACACTTCTTAGGTTCTTGAAATTTCAATTCAGTTATTTAAGCTAATAAAAATAAATTGTTTCGTATTAAATATTATTTTAGAAAAAATAGGATTTCTTGGGGAGTCATATATATTTATTATCTATCTATAAAATGTGGCTTAAAGTTTGACATTATTCACATTTTGCAAATGAATAGTATTTTAGCCACTAAGCTGCCATGTCAATTGCCTAGTCATTGTAACATTCTCCACATCATCACATATCTTTGCTCAAAAACTCATTTTCTCTCCTCTACTTCATCTGAATCCTTCCCTTCTCCATTTCGTTACCCACTACTTTTTCTTTTTTTTTCATCCTTAATCTTTCATCTAAATTCTTCATCTTTGTTCATTAGTTTTCTTTTCATAATTTACATTAATTTTTTGCGTGGATTTATCATCTTGCTGGTGTGTCTCATTAACAATCTAAAATAGCCATAAAATAATTCAGAGCAGATCGTAGGAGGAGGAAACTTGAGTTCCAAGTCGGTGAGAAGGTATTCCTTAAAGTCTCGCCAACGAAGGGAGTCAAGAGGTTCGGAATGCAGGGGAAGCTTGATCCTCGGTACATTGGACCCTATGACATTTTGCGCAGAGCTGGGGAAGTAGCTTATGAGTTAGCACTACCACCACAGTTAGCTAAGGTTCACAATGTGTTCCATGTATCACAATTGCGTCGGTATGTCTTTGATCCATCACACATTCTTCAACATGAGCTGATTCAACTTGTTGAGAGCTTGCAGTATGAGGAAAAACCTGTACGGATCCTAGGTCGAGAGGTTAGAAAACTCCGTAGCCGCACGATTCCACTTGTAAAAGTGTTATGGAGTGGACAGGATGACGACAGTGCAACTTGGGAAAAAGAGGATGACATGTTAATAAGATACCCTTACTTATTTGAGTGATGCATTTTTAGCCATTAGTTTGAGTTAGTTTCGAGGACGAAACTCTTGTAAAAAGGGAAGACTGAAACAGTCGCATTATTAATGAGATTTCATTAGTCATTTTTAGCGACTAATTTTTTTTTTTAATATTTGTCCGTCACTTATTAAAATTTAATTAGTGATGGTAGAAATTTGAAAAATTTCTACGATGATTAGAAACTTGTTAATTCGTAACGTGGTTATGAATCATAACAAGTAACGTAAACTTTGGAGGTAAAAACTTAAAGTTGAGCAACTACCGATAACGGTTCGAGAAAATTTTAATTATTACCCGAGCATATTATTTAACCATGATGGGAGTAAATTAAATATTTCATACACATATACAATTGATTTTTAAACATATAATACAAGTTACATAACTTGTTACATGTACAACAATTTTTACCCGAACTTTAAACTATCTTAGATAAACCTTTCCTACACTATAATAGACCAAAATGGGACAAAAATCACCTCCAAAACAGCCCCAAATAGCAGCCCCAATTGCTGTCCCAAACCCTCTTTATAGCCCTTTATACACTTACATACTCAAGCATAACACTCTAACCAAAGTACCCTTTTGTTCTAACCTAGATTATGCATCATTACAAGCATGCAAGAGGCTAATATTTGAAGCAAAGACACTCTAATTTCTGAATAAGAATTCAGCCATAAATCCCCAACACATTGCTCCCAAGTTCATCCATGAACAACCACTAGCATCCTTCAAACTTTCAACTACTAAGACACCTTCTTTTCTCATCAAATCTTCTTCAAAAACTCATCTTAAACTTCTGAAAATTTATGTTTATAAACTCAAATATTCCATAAAAATAATCTTCATTTCAAGAGCTTTCCATAGACACCAAACTTGAAGAAATCCACCAAGTATAGAGTAAGTTACGTTCATTTCCTTATTCCACTAGTTTTTGTAAAACTTGTTCATGTAGAACACTTTTACATGAATCTTTCTATAAACTAAGATCATTTTAATATGGATATTTTTTTGTATCTAAAACTAAGAAAATTATCACTTATAAAACCTCTATTAAAAAAAAATCAATTATAATGGAAAGTAAAAGAAAAGAAAATGTTATTTTCACAATCTTATAAATTTTGTTACTTCAAGGATTTTAAGTAAAATTATGGGACTTGATTAAGTATGTTGCTCAACATAATAATACACTCCAAATAAGTTAAATCATCACAAGTATTAGTTTAACAACTCCAACTAAGGAAAGTTAAGTGCATGTTAGAAATCCAAAATTTTTATTGATTGTTTTTGGATGGATGCAATATGTTCAGTTGAAGAGTTGGAGTTGAGACTTGAAGGACAAGGACCCGAAGTTGGAACCACTTCTAAGAACGTATAGGAGCTTACGTGCGAGCTTACGGAATATTTATATAGGCTTGGAGTCGAGGTATGTCACATGAGGTGATTTTTAAAGGACTTAAGAACAAGTTGGGAAAGTTTTGTATAAACTTGTTTTTAAAAATAAAACTCCCAAAGAGAAGTTCTTAAATCTTGAAAAATGATATCAAAATGATAATTTTGAGTAAGAAATGATTTATTACATGTATTATTATTGTGGGCATCATGCATGTGAATTTTATGAATTTTTGTATGGTTAAAGGCATGATTTACACACACTACTTTGTGAAAGTATTTGTGATGCAAATGATTATATGGATTTGGAAAATATTTAAAATGCATTTTAAAAATAATTTCCAGTAGCTATATGTTAAAAAAAAATCTCTTGAATAATTTTTTGAAATTTATTTGTTAAATCGATATTTTAAGGGATTTTAAGGTGTTAAAATCTCTTATGACAAAACATAGTATGAGATTAATTCTTGATCATAAAAACTAATTATAAAATTATATTATAATGTCTCCAACAAGATTTGGCCAGAATATATTTAGTTTGGAATTTTTCATGATTTTTGAGTAATCGTTAAATTATCTATCGGTAAATTGTTAAATAGTAAAATATAAAATAATTACCAAATAAAGGCACATGGACTTGAAATTTTTATCACATACTAATATGGATAGTAACTAAATTTGGTAAAATTTTGAGAAGATTTTGTTGACGTTTGAGGACCTTAATAAGTTTAACTCGGTTATTAATAATCGGTAAGTTAGAAAACGATAAAATACAAAATAAATACTAAATAGCGTCTTTTGGGCATGAAAAGTTTATGAGACACTTATATAAATATTAGGTACATGTGGAAAAATTTATATCTATTTTCGTGACCATATATGGACTTAAATAAATTTTATTCGATTTATTGGTAAAATAACAATGTTAATTATTAAAAATACCCCACACGATTTTAATGGTTATTTAAAACTTTATATTCCTTAAAATAGTTTCTGGAACATCATAAAATTTTTATATTATTTTATTCGGACTTAAATAATTTTAAACCGATTTTATTTGATTTATCGATAAGATGTTTATATAAAAAGATAAAATATAATACATGACATTTATAAGTTTAAATGAGCTAATAAAAATATTATATAACTTCTGAAACTTTGGTAAAATTTATTAAACTAATAATTAATTATTTACTAATTTATCAAATTCATAAATATTGTTTAATTATTTAAAGGCGTAATATTGTTAATTAAATTTGAGTAAAAATAGACCTATATCAAAAATTTATAATTTTGTTAGTAACCTACTGTCTCATAGTATAAATAAGTTTTATTTAGATGGTTTATAAATTTTATAGATTTAAAACATCATTTAAATAACGGTAAATACCTAAATTGTCGAAATAATCATAAAATCATTATAAATTAGTATAACCAATTATAATCTGATGGGACAACCTTAAATTCATTTTAATTAAGTTATTATAATGACTTGATTGATGTGGGCCTTGTTGGAGAATTAATATGTATTTTATAAATCAATTATCGATTTTTATTACCGGTAAAACTATCTCGTATTTAAGAAAATAGTGTTTTATGAAATCTCCTATGACAAAGATTTTATAGACTTATGAACTAAATTCTATTTGTTTTGAATGAAGTTCAAATCTCTTTTAAGTTATATTTACTTTGAGAAGGATTGAAATGAAACATTTTAATGGTTTCCTTGAAAAATCGTATAGAATTTTAATCACGTTTTGTTACGATGCATTTGCACACATGCTAGTGATGCCCCAATATAATACAAAGGTTATGTTTGATGATACGATTATGCTATGCATGTTTTACCCATGTGGGAAAGATTATGATTTGATTTTGCTATGTTGTAAAGAAAATATGTTTTGCTATGTTGCAAATAAAAGATGTTTATCATAAGGAAAAAGTTAATATTTTTGACTTTTCAAATTTTATTGAAATTACCAGGTATATATTATATACAAAAATATTTTAGCCTAAATGGCGGGTACATATGCCACAACAAATGTTGTGTGCATGATTAAACGACTCACCAATGCTGAGCGCGTATTGTTCACAATACCATTGTGTTACACTTGCCGGACATGTCGCGGACGGTAGACCGACTATCAAACGAGTCACAGGATGACTCACAGAGTACCCATGTAATAAGTTATGATATGATTTTGAAATTGATTTGGATCCATTGAGATCTTATGGTTTATGATGAAATATGAGAACTTGGAATTATTACTATAAAACCATTGAATTAAGTTTGAATGATAATATGATTTATCAAATAAAAAAGCATCTTTCAAATTGAATTTACTCAAATCAAAAAGGTTTTAATAACTTGTTTGACAGACACTAGTGTGTTATACTCAACCTTTTTGCTGATACTATGCTTTGTATGTTTTTCAATGGTTTTGTTTTAGAGTAAACCCCTATGGCACCTCGACGAAGAATGAATATGCGAGCGGAAGATGAACCCGAGTTGGAGTATGACTCCCCTTTTGTTTAGATCTCTTTATTGTATTTGAGAGACTATTAGTTGGGTTGTTTAGGTTTAGACTATTTTAAGGATGTATTTGAACTTTGGACTTATTTCGATTTGGTTGTAATTTTCCTATATTTTGGATAGTTAAGACTTCTGTCATATTGCTTTGGTTTGGTTCAAGTATTTTACTTGGATATTGGTTTAACCTCTAAGTAACCCCTTAATTGTGCTGGCAAAAGTAAGCTTTCGCTTGATTAATACTAAATTCCAATTAGTGTTTGCCTTCATAATTCGGGGCGGTTACATTTTTATTTATAATGGATTTGTAACAGATCGTTTCAACATTTCAACAGAACATTTGAAAATGTTTTAGGTTAAAGAATGTTTAGATTGTTGATTTTTGATCTTTTTCCCTTTTTTTTTCCGGACTCTTTGTTTCAAATATGGGGTTTTTCAGTTGATTGTCTATTTGATGTTATTTCATGACATAAATTTTCTGATCTGAATATTTACTTAGTTTAGTATGAATTGATAAATATTTTCAATTTCAACTTCCAAGAATACTAGAGTCTATCTATACATTAAGGATTTTTAATTTCTATTGAGTTTATTCTTTGATTATGATGAACATCAGTGCTTGATTGTGGGATGAAATCTTAGTCATTCTTTGATGTTGTTGTAACTTTTAGGGCTTCTCAATGGCTTCTTTGGAAATTGGGAGAAAGAGGTACACTATCTGTTGAAAAATATAGGTGTTATGCCCAGTTGGATCGTTATTTTTTTGCAGTTTGGTTCTTGATTTTTTTTCAATGGCAACTCCCAGTATGTGCACAAATCAGAATGTGCAAAAATCACAGTGTATATAAATCAGAATGCTATTGAAGTGCATTTGCACACTGTATATGTATATGAAGTATGCAATGTAGTTAATTTTCCTAATTTATAAATGAATTAAGTTCAGAATGTATATGAATATATATGAATGTTACTGAAATCACAGTGTATACTGAAGTTCTGAATTAAGTTCTAAATGTTACTGATTTGTAAATGACTTAAGCTATAGGGGTGTTAATGTCAATTGTATGCTCGTATGAGATACTTTTCTCAGTTATTCATGTTGCGTGAAGTTTCTATTATACTGGTGCCATCACATTCTTTTATGCGGTTATGCCTCAGCAATGCTAAACACTCAGCATTCACTTAAATTTGTCTTTAGTTTTCTAATAGACCTCACTGTTTTAGCTCTCAAATTTATTTATCTAAATAACATGTGGCTGATAATGTCATACCATTTCCTTGATACACTTTCCAGACAAGGATATGCTAGCCGACAATTTTAACAACGATGAGAAATACAAACTCAGAAGGCTCGAGATCACCAACAAAAAAAGGGTTTTATAAAGCTGCTAAAACAGCTGACAGTTTGTGACTCAGTCTCAAACAAGGAATTTGAAGATAGATTTTGTAGAGTTGTATCTGAGGGCAATGACCATGCTATATGCGTAATAGAAGATGGTGACACAGGAAAGATCTAGATACTGGAATTTGAGATCGGTTTTTCAGGTCTTTAAGCCCGATTATAAGTAAGTGTTTTAAGTCGGATTATTTTTTCCAATTTTCATCTTAGCTAAGATCAAGTCGAATATAATTAGGGTCAGATCGGTTGTGTCACATGTTCTTACCTCCGGATAGCTACACTTGTATGGTCAACTTTCTCATTTGCTGTTTATTTTGCAACTTTGTGAGTTTGGGAAATTAATTTTATCAAAATTTGATAATCACCTAACTTTGTTAATCCCACTTACAACAGGAATAATAGGGAATGTTGTATCATCTACAATAACGGTACCTAAAGAATCAATTCCTCAAAGAATGCAAGTTGGTGCACAAGAAGATCTTGGGAGGTTTTAGTTAAAATTTTGGAAAAAGATAGTGTTTTAGGATTGTATGTTGGTTATTTGGGAGATGACAAGCTTCTCGAATTGCTTGGAATTATCGTTTACGTTTGTAATCGTTCTTTGTTTCACACTGACATTTTACATACAAATCGATATATTCATATACATTTTACATACAAATCGATACATTCATGTACATTTTTCTGTTCAATCTTAGTAATATCATCTTATGGCCAAGTCAATCCATAACACTCTGCAATTGGGTACTTTGATTTTTAGACTGCTAGGCTTGCTATCATGGAGCCGTATATTAAGCGTAAAGAATAGTCTTAAGGAGATGGTGGCTTCTGCTCCTCTTTGATAGAGGAGATTTCAATCTTCTCAGGATGTTGATCTACATTCGATAAAAATAAATTGTTTTTCGGTTATTTTTGGATTATTTTTAGCAAATTGCAAACTCTGAAAGTGAATTAGCCGATGAATTGTACGACACTAAATGCCATTTTTATGTTTGGAGCACTTTTTGTTATCTTTGATTGAAAAATTATTTCTTGGTTTTTGATATGTTGATTACGTTAATAGAGTTGTAAACATTCAAGGTTGAAGAAGAGAATGGTTAATAAATTCAGAATTAATTTCAAGCTAATTTTTTAGCTGGACGAAATACCTAATGATGTGAGAGTCCACACAACATACTTGAAATTAGGATAATAGAGATATTGGTCAATTTAAAAGCAGTCTGCTCATTAGGATGAAAATTGTGGTCGAAGTGGACCAATCATCCCTTCAGAAAGAAAAATACCTTCCCCCCGAGGTGTGCTTACAAATTTTTCTCGCCTTGAGTGAAATTGATGTAACTTTTTTACATTTTACCTTAGTCTTGACCTTGTCATTTTTTTAGACAATATCCCTGTACATTTGCTTTACTTACTCTTCTAACATACCTCTTTTCTTTTAGTGCCATCTTACCTCCTACTTTTCCTTCTGCTTGCTATGTGTTGGATAGGGATGACAATTCAGTCCGAATCCGATCATAGTCCGGCTCGATCCAAGGAAAATAATCCGATTCGAGTCCGAGGAAAAAGATATCCGACTCCGACTCCGACTTTACGATCCGAGTCTGAGTTAGAGACGGACCGGAGGTGGACCTTATTAAAAATCCGAGACTCCGACCCGACTCCGACCTTAAAGGACATCCGACTTTGAATTTGACTTTTACACTAATATTTTGTTTCCTTTAAAACTCTAGATGTGACTAATTCAAGCTTTCTCTTATACTAATTGAAATTTTCGATTATGAAAAAGTACTTGGTATTTTTATATAGATTAATGAATCAAGATAAGAGAAATGAAATCAAGAGAAATAAAATACGCCAAATCAAAATACGAGAAAACTTTGTTAAATTTTAGTAGTAGGATTATTTCTGTTGTTAAAATTGAATTCAAATTAAAGTACATATTTATTTGTTAAATTGTATATGAAAAATATATTTTGTTAATTTTGTATGCTTTAAAATCATTAGTACAATATCACAACGATACTGTTTGATAATAATCCGACTCTGCATCCGACTCCTTTAGAGATTCGAGAGTCCGAGTCGGGGCAAACTTGGAGTATGCATAATCCGACTCCGAGTGGAGGTGGACTGAAAACAAAAGTTCGACTATTATCCGGAGCAAAGTCGGAGTATGTATAATCTGAGCCGAGTCCGACCCATTACCATCCCTAGTGTTGGAGGTTCATCTACCAAATAAGCAAAGTGTTTGTTTCTATGTGGAAAATCTTGAGCATATTGTAAATAACAATGAAAAAAGAACCATGACTATTATAACAAAGTTTACATATAACGAAGTACATCCCTATAGCCAACATACTGTTTCCTTGAGTTCTAAGCATCGCAAAGTTGTTGGGCAATGAAGTATATTATATAGTCACAAAACTTAAAAAGTAAAATGTGTTGCACCAAAAAGTTCACACAATAGAAGAGAGCTCAATAAATGCTGCTACAAGTATCTCAGATTTGCCAGTAGATTACGTTGTAAAAATTTGAAGTCTGAATAAGACGATAATCATCCATATCAAGACAAGTGCCCGATACATATAACGACTTTAATATTTTTCACCCTTTATCACACATTGATATTTTAATATTTTTATTCGCATTATTCTTAATAAAAATATATAAAATTGCATCCTTATATTTAATAGTGTAACTTGGAGGACCGCATGCTTAGCACGCGGCCCCACAATTAGTATATTTAAAATATAGTGAATGTAAAAGAACAATTATTTAAGTTAACAATTTTTGAACAATTGAACAATTGAAAATATGTTGTTTTTTTTTTCACGTGTTTATAATCAAACTAATAAATTTAACAATCCTCAACCGCCAGAAGTTAACCCTAAATATTGAATATGTGGAAGTTCTTTAATTTCGTATTAGGGTTAAAAATAATAATATTGCAAAAATAATATTACAGAAGTTCTTTAATGATGTACTTTTACTCCCAATACCCGACTAACACCTTTACAATTAATTTAATTAATTAAAATACCCAACTACTACTTTTTTAATAGACCCTACACCACCATTAATAACCGTGAAAACCCAAATGATACATCTAAAATGATTGGAAGGAGTACAAATTAGAAGTTATATTTGTATTCTAGTTGTATGAATGACAATGAACTCCTTGCTTTGTTCATCACTAAATAGACAAAATTTGAAATTTGATTTGCATCTCTAAAATCGCTCGGAAACCTTGATAATTGATTGTAGGGCGTACGCGTATGAAAACTTTTTTATTGTAAAAATTTTTCCCGCGATAGTTTTTGAGAATGTGTAATGAATTTCACAATGATCTTACAAATGATTATGAGTGTAAGATGATAATAAAATCAGGAATACACTAAAGAGTCTGGGAGAATTGTTATTTTTCATTTGTACAGAGAATGAAGATTGGAATGAATTTCTCTATTTTTTTCATCTTTTAACCTCCACTATTGTATAAATTGTTTGTATGTTTTTATCCAATTGATCCATAATACTTTAGACATTAAGTTTTAATATTCATTTGTCCTACTATATACTTAGTACATAGACAATGTTCAAACTCACAATGTGTCAAGGAACCAACTCAACCAAAAGCTTGAGCTGATGGTACATTGACGCCTTAGGATATGTTATATACTCTTACAATCTCCCTCACACGAGAGCCCATTGGGCTAGAAGTGTGGATTTGCATAGGCGCTGAATATTCCACTTTAAATGAGGGGTGGTTGAGGTTCGTACCCGTAACCTTTTTTCACGTTGGCTTCTGAAACCATGTAAAGAAACCAAACCAACCAAAAACTTAAGTTGATGGTTGAGGTCCAAAATATGTCATATACACTCTAACATGAAGATAAGAATTTCCACGATAGCTAAAATGAGTGGCTGGTGTGAGAGCTAAGAAATTGATAAAGAAGAACAATTAGTCGATCAGTCAATAAATTTTAATAGACTTTTTATTTAATATGTAATTGAGACGTAACAGTTAAACATAAATACAAAGTACTTCAATGGAAATTGTTAATAATAAACTACCTTTTTATTAGTCCAAAACTTACATGAAGCTAAGGTCCATCAAATAGCATACATCAAATAAATATAAGCGAAAAGAAATCATTGGAAATACATGATATATAGTTACATAATTATAGCCCAAAGTCAAAGGTAAGTAGGTGCATAGATTATATAGGTAAGGAATCAATTAAAAGTAAATAGGTGCATGGATTATGTAGGTAAGGAATTTAAGGAAATTGAGTCGCCAAAGATCCAGTCGAGCTCCATTGTCCAAATTTATCTAATGGACGCTGCAAAAA
>CM033451.1:9130439-9262327 GCA_019425755.1 Amaranthus cruentus | reverse complement strand
AATACTAACTTATGGGTGTTTCCGTAGAATATACATAACATATTAAAAATCAAACTATAGGTGATTATATGACCAAAAAAATTAGTAAATTAGTTAAACTAAAGTTGGTATAATTCTAAGAAAAAATACCCCAAAGTTGATATTATTCATGGTTAATCAAAAGTTACTATTATTGTAGGAAAATTAACAAAAAGTTGTATTGATTTATCCTATATAATATACTCCTAGAAAATTAAATTTTCAAACAAACGAATACTACATAAGAGTTGTTTCAAGGATCTTTAGACCTCAGAGTTATACATATGGTTTGAAACAACAGCATACAACATGGAGAAATGAAATGAAGAAATACTAATTCACTACTTAATTTCGATCAAGTATTGCGTATAACATTATATCATGATCAATACAATTATTTGAGCTAAAGTAGTAATCAAGTGAAGAAATACTAGTACAAAATACAATTAAAATCTTTATAAAGATTTAAACTATTAGCAAGTTGAATTTTGTTTTCATGCACTCAACAGCCATTTAAGTGGTTAAGAGAGAGAAACAAATAAATATTATAGAAATTTTTTAAAAATAAAACTCTTTAGTTTTTATTTAACGATAAACATTAGTAAATGTTAGAGTATATAACCTAATATGGGACCTCATGTGATACCTCGTTATTTTACGATTAATTTTATCTATTTATTATTTTTATGTTGTTTTATGTTTGTTATATGTGTAAGTTAAATGATTATTCGTTATGACCAATTGATATTTTATAAGCGTCAACTAAATTAATTATGAGTATAGTTAACAAGTAATAAAGTAAAGGGTCATATATAATTAAAATTTATAATATTGATAATTTTCCACAATTAGTTTTTAATAGGATAATATTTACATTTTAAGCGGAATAATAATGAGAATGATTTACGGTAATTGAAGAAACTAAATACTACCGAAATAGTACAATAAGGGATTGAGAATAATAATATACTACGTTACCTTCTGTGTCATAATTATAATAAATAATTCATAATAATAATAATAATAATAATAATAATAATAATAATAATAATATTAATATTAATATACGTTTGAGAATTGTTCCAAAAGCTGACCTTTGGTGCTTGATTTTCTGAAGTAGTACAACATACGCCATGAGTTCTTACCATTGGACTTCCTTCATTGATATATTAACCTTTTATCTTCTTTATCCTCCCTTATAAATACCCTAGTTATGGTGAGAGTCAAGTACTCCTCCACACTTACATTCTCTTCATAGTAGAGTTTGCTCAGTAATATTTAGAGTGTTAGTAGCCACGACGTCGAATCGACGACTTGTGGGATTAAGTGTACGAGTTTGTTGAATTGGTTAATGTCATCTCATCCCCTTACATTAGATAAATAATATAAAGCGGAACAAAAAATATATAAGGGATTAAAGTGTTTGTATTACTTTAATAAACCACAGACTTTACACCCTATTTATACTAGGTTAGGGATAAACTAAAAAGGAAATGAAAATAATCTTGCTAATATTCAGCCTAAGATTATTCTAACTTCCTAAAATACAAGATATGCTAACTATATGAGAATAATAATATTTCCTATAGAATATTTATATTTCCCACACTTCCCCTCAAGTTAGGTCGTAGTGCACCTTCAAAGGCTTTAGCTGTAACTGCTTTTGTAAGAATGTCTGCAAGTTGATCTTTTGATCGTATCAAGGGAAGGCTGATAATCTGATTCTCGAGCTTCTCTTTGATAAAGTGTCTATCAACGTCTACATGCTTTGATAAGGAAACTACGTTTTGTTTCTTGCTTCTCCAAGTAACTAAGTTTCTCCCAACTAAAGTGAAGTAACCGGATGTGGATTTTCTGCTGTCTCTATCACCTGCCCAGTCAACATTTGTACAGGCCATAAGGTCAAGGTGACCATTGTTCCTGAACAACACCCCCCGATTGCTTGTTCCTTTCAGATATCTGAGAATTCTCATAACTGCTTCCTTATGTTGAAACTATGGACGATGCATGAATCTGCTGACAACACCAACTGCATATGTGATGTCAGGCCTTGTATGTGACAGATATATAAGTTTTCCCACAAGTTTCTGATACTGTTCCTATCTGACATCTCCCCTTCTTGCTCAGTTTGTAACCCATAATTGACTATGATTGGAGTTTCTGCTGGCTTACAGTCAACCATGCCCGTTTCTGCTAAGAGGTCAAGAATGCATTTTTTCTGGTTAATGAAAATCTTTTTCTTTGATCTGAAGAGTTCAATGCCCAGAAAGTACTTCAAGTTCCCTAGATCCTTCGTCTCAAATTCTAAGAACAACTTCCTTTTGAGTTCATTAATTTCCCGTTCATCATTTCCCGTGATGACCATGTCATCCACATATATAATAAGACAAGTAATCTGGCTCCCTCTTCTTTGAGGAATAAAGTGTGATCAGAATTACTCTGCTTGTACCCAAACTTCTTCATTGCCGCTGTAAATCTTTCGAACTAGGCTCTAGGAGATTGCTTCAAGCAATACAGGGCTTTTCGAAGTCTGCACCCTTCTCATGGTCCATAGTCATCTGCGAACCCTGATGGAGCTCTCATAAAAACTTCTTCAATTTCACCATGAAGGAAGGCATTCTTAACATCGAACTGATACAAGGGTCACTCTTTGTTTGCAGCTACAGAGAACATGACCCTGATAGTGTCAACTTTTGCAACTGGGGAGAACGTTTCTGAATAATCTATCCCATACGTCTGTGTGTACCCCTTTGCCACTAGACGAGCTTTGTACCTTTCAATTGATCCATCAGCATGATGCTTAATTGAGAACACCCATTCACAAGCACAACCAACTATTTTCTTTCCCTCAAGTAATATACATTTCTCCCAAGTGTTATTCTTATCAAGAGCTGCAATCTCATCTTACATAGCTTTTCGCCACTTTGGGTTTTGGAGGGCGTCATCCGTGCTTCGGGGTAATGGTACTTTAGTAAAGAAAAGCTTTGAAGGCAACAACAGATCTTGTCAAATTTTCATTTTCACCCAGATTCACTGGATATCGGGATCGTTGTGCCTTATATTGGGGATCATATCGTTTGGGTGGTACACCCCTGGTTCTCTTAGGAGGTAGCTCATATCTGCAAGTCTCATCAGTAGGGGGGCACAATATTATCAACATCAATAGGAACATTACATACTGGCTCAGGAGTTACCTCTATCTGATCATGAGTTACCTCTATTTGATCATAGGTCATCTAGGTTTGGAGCAGTCTGAGAAGAAGGAAGTATTACAGCTTCAATGGCAACATCTGCGGGATTACCTATTTGTTCTTTCGGGTCAGGATCTGTAACAATTCGGTGTATTAACCAGCTTAAGTCATCACTTATGGTCTCCCCCTAAGCACGAAGCTGGGAGTAGAAGTATTGCTCCTCACAGAAGTCACAATTCATCGTAGTGTAAAGTTTGTTTGAAGGGGATCAAAGCACCTATACCTCTTTTGGTTTACCCCATACCCAATGAAAAGACATTTGACCGCTCTAGGTTCAGGTTTATGACGAGTATGTTGTGGAAGGTGAACATATACAACGCACCCAAACACACGAGGGGGTAAAGAATAAAGAGATGGGATAGAGATGTGGGTTTGGAGGGTATCTAAAGATGTTTGATATTTGAGGATTTTTGTGGGAAGATGACTTGTTAGGTATGTAGCAATGGCTATGGCTTATGGCCAGAAATAGGCAGGTACTTTGGCTTCAAACATGAGAGCTCAAGTGATCTCGAGAAGGGTTCGATTTTCCGTTCAGCAACTCCATTTTGTTGTGGAGTATAGGGACAACTGGTTTGGTGAATAAGGCCATGGGTGGTCATGAATTCCTTCATTTTGTGGTTTATATACTCTCCTCCATTATCAGACCGAAAGATTTGGGGTCGGGCTTGAAATTGGATTAAGAGCATGTTATAAAAGCTTACAAACATATCAAAAACTTCAGATACTATCATCCACAGAAGAAACAAAATATGATAATCCATGATTAGATTCAGGAGCAGGTGCCCAAACATCGGAGTGTATCAAAATAAACGGTTTACTACTACGAGAGTAACTAGTAAAATAAGAATGTTTGTGACTCTTACCTAGAACACATGATTCAAAATGTAAAAGTTTAGTACTATTATTAAGTGATGGTATAAGACGTTTTAAATACCCTACTCATGGGTGGCCAAGACGTCTATGCCACATCCACAATTGTTGATCCAACGACCCTCGAGTAAGCAAAGTGTGTCCCTTTTGAGTTGCCTTATCCACGTAATACAGACCTCCTCGTTCAGTACCACGTCCAATAATTTTCCTTGTCTGAGCATCCTGCACAACGCAATCAGTAGAAGACATAATAATAATGCAATTAAGCTCTTTAGTCAATTGACTAATAGATAATAATTTATGACATAAACTGGGAACAAGGTTACAATTTTTAAAATGAAGTAAAGAAGAGATGTCAATACTTCCAGCCCGATCTACACTAACACATTCTCCATTTGCAGTTTGAAATAATATCAAAAGGATCATAGGTTATAGTATCCGTTGCCCCGCAATAAAAAATCCAAGGAGATGCATGTGGTTTACAAAGGAGGCCCACACTATTAAAAAAAGAATGGGATTGTGGGTGTCCAGGTGGGTATGGTGGGTTTTAGGTTTTTTATGTGTATCCAAATAATTAGGAGGTATTTTGGGAAATTTCCTCACACTCCTGATTTCATGCTTTGCTCTTTCTCTTTCTTCAAGACAGAAATGTTCTAATTTTATTTTTTCGCCATTTTTCTCGGTGGTGAGCTTGTCTCTCTCACTTCCTGTCTTCCTCGTTCCTGTTTCTTGTTTTTGATTATGGGTTCACTTAAGCCATGTTCATGGCTCATGTGAATTCACCCATCATCACCGGTGGTTGCTAATGAAGCCGTGCTGCCGGTTCGAGATTTCGATACCATGGTGGCGATTTGCCGATTGTGGTAAGCCAAGCCGCCGGTTTGAGATTTCGACACCATTGTGGCGGCTTTCGTGAGATGTTTGTTGTCTTTGTTTTTTCCAGATATGGTTTTGTGGTTAGATCGAATTGATCGACTCTATTGATAGATTCGAAGACAACTTTGTTGGTGTTTAACTGGTCAAGTTGCGACCAGGTGTCGATGATGACCAACTGCCGCCGCGTTTCATTTTCAGGTAAGGTTTGGTATATGATGATATGCCGATAAAATTGTCCCATCCCGGATCAACCGTACGACTCGGATACTGTAACGGTCTGGCTTAAGTGACCTGAATAATCATATAAAAATATGACTCCGGTTCACACATTGGACACTAGAGGGAACTCCCCTCTAGGATTGTCAACGTTCCATTGAGAAAGGAATATAACTAAGCGGAAATAAAACATAAGATGGTAGCCAATCTACAACAGTTCCAACATACAACTCGAGAGCCCATTGGCCTCTAAGACGAGTTAAGCAAAAATAACGAAACGACAAAAAAAACTAAACTAAAGTTCTGTTACAAAGTTGTAAATTATTTCTATACTCATAGTTTTATTACATAATAAAAGCAGTCTTGGTAATAACGGTCCTAGATTGAGTTTTATTTCAGTCCCCACCTGCAATCAACCTGCTAGTCGTCGAATGACAACAAATAGCAAGTTTCAAAGAACAAATCTAATACACGTCAGAGACTGCATACAATCAATCAACAAGTTGAATACACGCAATGCTTTCATCATAACATGCATAGGCTCTAATACGTTCAATTCTAAATATTCCCAACTTGTAACGTTGCCCGTCCCGTTCGAGTCGTCCAAGTAAAAATCCAATCCTTCTTGGAGGAATACACTTGGGAGAGCTAATCCCAAGGCAACCACCGACCTAAGACGTTGTCCGTCCTGTGCGGGTCGTTAGAGGTTAAAGTATGTAAACCACCATGGTGACCGTATTGATCCAAAACTGCCATGGGAACAATAATTATATAATGCAATCCAAAAATGTTAACTCCTTTGGGTAACCAACACATAAATCCTCAATTTTCAAGTTTAACTTCTTTCAAATTATTTGAGGTGTCTAATCCTTATGTGATTCACAATGCCATAATCAAGAATGAAACAACACTACTTCCACAATCACATAACAGTATGGTCTAAGCGTGAACCTTTAAGCACTACACACAAATGATATTCAATCATGACAGGAATTTTACCCTCTTATGAATCGAGGTCCTAAATAACACACACAAAACGATCACGTATTAGATAGTGTTTACACATTTAACCCATTCCATACCACTAAAATATTAGTATGACTTGATAATTTTAATTGATTTCATCCAATTCCCAATAGTTCAAAATTTTAATACCCAACCAGAAACTTAAACAACCATTTTGGACAGTTTAGAAAATTCAAATAAAAAATCCAACTTCACCATTGCGTCCACGCATCAAATACCTTTTTCTAACATCTATTTACTATTTTTAATTATTTTAAGCGTTTTAACGAATTTTAAACAAATCAAATAAATAAAACATTAACGTAACACACCCAACACTTTGGATCGGGGCGCCACTACCGAGGCAGCAACTGCTGTCCGAAATCACTTACTAATTAATTATTTTTTCTTATATTTACTATTCAAATTATAAAACGCTTTTAAATCTCATGACCAAGATAAATCTAATTAAACCGAATTTACAAATAATACAAATTTTTTTCTATCACACCACCAATTAATATTTTCACACACATATAATAACACACAAAAATTCAATTATCAATCCAAACCATCATCAAAGCATAAAGCCATCAAACTAAAACATACTCATCCACTAGATCCTTCAAAAACACTTAAAAATTTCATACATTATAATAATTCGATTAAATACTTGATCTTCTTATTAAATTAAAATTTTGTAGAGAATCATAAATCAAAACATAAATTAACACATTTTAAATTTTTTGTAACCAATTGAAATCTTGTTAGAGAAATATAGATGATAAAAGAAATTTACTTAAACATCAAAATTAGACTTTATTCTTATAACAAATTTAAACATTGTTAAAGAATATAAATCAAGAAAAATTTATACAATAGAAATATGATTTAATCCTTCTAAAAATTTAATTTTATTGAAGGATTTTTAAAGAAAAACTTATATAAAATACTCAATCCTCCTAAAAAGTCATAGGATGCCATCATATATAAAATATAATTCATCATAGAAATTATGTATATAAAATCATAATTAACAACTCAACTTAACTTTCCCTTTAATTAGAAGATTGGATTGAACAATTTTTTTATATATATTTTTTTGTATAACCGAACCAAGGGAAAAACAAGAAGATTTATTCTGAAATTCTCACTCAGAAGTTACAAAACTCCTTGGACCCCTCTCTACAACCGGCCACCCCTCCTATTCCCCTCTATTTAATTTTTTGTTTTTATTTTTATTAATTATGTAATTATTGTATTTATTTTATTTTATTATATATTTATTCTTTTAAAAGATTAAGAAACTAAATAACGATAACATCGTACGCGATAAAACACGTTACCGTTTGTTACATATTAACTCACTTAATTGCTTATACTTGTCTATTATTTATTTATTTTAATATATAAAACTCTATAAGAAAATACGGGGTGTTACAGACTATATCCCTTAAAAGAAGTTACGCCCTCGTAACTTGCATAAAAGATACCAGTATAAAACACAATACTACACACACTAACGCAATACGTCACATGTTTAAAAGACAAAAATTTCAAGTCAAAGTAGTTTATCATCACTCGCGCGAAATTCCTATCGCCCTCTACCCCTCTTAACGAAGTTACGTCCCCGTAACGCGACTAACCTCAAAGAGGTGAGGATACTTATCCCGCATAAAGTCTTCGGTTTCCCAAGTAGCTGCTTCATATTCGTGATTTGGCTATAGAACTTTTACCATAGATATATCCTTCCGTCGTGTACTACGAACCTTCGTGTCCAAGATTCGAACCGGTTTCTCAGAATAGGTCAAGGATGTATCTAATTCTAAAGGTTCGGGATCTAAGACATGAGAGGTTGCAATATGATACCGTTTTAACTGAGACACGTGAAATACATCATGTACTAAAGAATTTGAAAAAGCCAACCGATACGCCACTTTACCAACACGTTCTGGAATTTCATATGGTCCGATGAATCGAGGGCTCAACTTTCCACGAGCGCCAAAACGTACTACTCCACGCATGGGTGATACGCGAAGTAACACATGCTCTCCCACGATGAACTCTTCTGGACGTCGTTTCAAATCACCATAAGACTTTTGACGATCTTGTGCTTCTTCAAACGATCCCTTATCAACTTCAGTTTCTCGGTCCTCTGGAAAAGCAAATCCAGTCCCAAGGTCACCGCTTCGGTGAAATCGTCCCAATAAACCGGACTACGACAACGACGTCCATACAAAGCTCCAAATGGAGCCATTTGTATTAAGGCCTAATAACTGTTGCTGTAAAAAAATTTGACCAGATCCAAGTGTTCATCTCACGATCCTTGCCACTCCATGGCTGGGGGTACACACGGTCTGATTTGGTCTGGTCTGACACTAAAATCAGACCAAACCAAAAATTACGGTTTGGTCTGGTCTGATTTACGATTTCTAATTTTTATATTTATTTCCAAATTAATATATGTTCTTTGAAAATATTTCGCACTTACAAACACTAAATAAATATAATTTGTAATTAGTTGATTCCATCAACATTATTCAAGTATATATTACGATATAAAAATAATAGCATCTCAAATATGTAGGTAGAAACCCGTTTTTTATAAGAGAAATTATGGTTTTATTCAAAGTACGGTTTACGGTCTGGTCTGGTCTGAAAAATTAAAAAACTGAGACCAGACCGTAAACCATATATTTTTTTGAAAAAAAACCAGACCAACCATTTAGACTGTAGACCAGACGAAATATTATAATGACGGTTTGGTCCGGTTTGATTTACGGTTTAGACCAAACTTTGTTCAGCCTTATCCATGGCAATAGCGCGCCACATATCCTCTAATATCTGATTCGTTCTCTCCGTATGCTCGTTTGTTTGCGGATCAAATGATGTACTTTGTAGCAACGTAATGCCCATTGCCCGTTGCAAGGTCTGCTAAAATTGTGACAGATATCGTGTATCTCTATCAGACACAATAGTACGGGGCACACCGTGATATCGCACGACATACTTAATATAAGCTCGAACTAATTGCTCCATCTCCCAATGACAGTACATAGGAATAAAACGTGCAGATTTAGTCAAACGATCAACTAAGACCCACAAAGCATCATTACCTACTTTCGTTCGAAGTAAACCCACAACAAAATCCATAGAAATATCGTCTCATTTCCACACCGGTATCTCTAAAGGTTGAAGTAAACCTCCTGGTCTTTTATGCTCACTCTTAATCTTCTAACAGGTCAAACTGCGCGAGACATATTCTGCAATATCCTTCTTCATTCCCGACCACCATAACATCAATTTAAGATCTTGATACATCTTGTCACCGCCCGGATTGATTAAAAATTTCGTACAATGTGCTTCATCCAAGATGCGCTCCTTCAAAGATTCTTCCTCCGTCAGTAAACACCAACAACCATTAAACCTCAACCTTCCATCTTCGTGAACAAAGAATCCCTCCGCTTTTCCTTCCCAAGCCTGTTCCTTTAATTACAACAGCTTTGGGTCTTTATCCTGGGAATTCAATATCTCTTCGAAGAATGAAGGACGATTAGCCAAGGCAATCAGACATTTCTTTAATTCACCCGTATGCACCACTTTCAGATTCAACCTAGCAAAATCCTGATGCAACTCTTCAACTTTACCTAAAGTAGACAGTGAGTGCTTAGACTTCCTACTCTACGCATCGGCTACCAAGTTCGCCTGCCCCTCGTGATACATGAACTCAAAGTCATAATTTACCATCAACTCTAACCACCGACGTTGTCGCATGTTCAAGTCGGGTTGACTATAGAGGTACTTTAGACTTTCATGATCAGTGTAAATTCTACATTTAACTCCATACAAGTAATTAGGAGTGTTCATCGGTCCAAACTCGAATCGGACCGATTCCATCCGGTTCGGTCCGAGTTTGGACCGGTCCGGAAATAATTTTTAATACCAAAAACAAATTAAAATATGAAAGATTTTAAAATAATTTAGCAAATTAAATATTATAAAATTAAAATATTTGAATTAAAAAATTATTTTGTGTTGAAAATAAAATATTTAAAGCCCTTTAAGTAAGTACATACATAATAATCGTAAACATTATTCTCGTTCAAAATCACTTTTATGTACATCCGGTCTCATCTGGTTCAACCCGGATTTTTTCGGGTATAAACCGAATCGAAATGGAAACCCGGAATATCGAATATGTAAGGCCCGGAGACCAGACCGGATGCAACCGGTCCTGTCCGGTCTCACCCGGTTCTGGTCCAGACCGCCGGTCCGGTCTCATTTTGCACACCCTTAAAAGTAATGGATCCAAATTTTGAGTAAAAACTATTGCAACCAACTCCAGATGCAAAGTAGGATAATTAACCTCATGTACCTTCAGTTGTCGTGGTGCTTAAGCAATCACCTTACGCTCCTGCATCAAAACACAACCCAATCCTTTCTTCAATGCGTCATTGTGCATTGTATAATCTAACTTAGGGTCAGGTGAAGTAAGAACAGAAGCCGTAGTTAGCCTTTTTTTCAATGTCATGAAGGCTTGTTCACACTCGTCAGTCCACTCGAACTTCTTATCTTTCTTCATCAACGAAGTTATAGATCATACGATTCGCGAGAAATCCTTGACAAAACGATGGTAATACCCAGCTAACCCTAAAAAACTTCGTACTTCAGTGACACTCTTTGGTGACGAGCAGTTTCCAATTGCCTCTATTTTCACCGGATCCACTGAAACACCTTCCTTCGAAACAAATGGCCCAAAAATGATACCTTTTCCAACCATAATTCACACTTTGAAAATTTTGCGTACAATTTGTTCTCTCGCAGGGTTTGCAGGACTAATTGTAGATGTTCCTCGTGCTCATCCTGGTCCTTCGAATAGACCAGTATGTCATCAATAAAGACAACCACGAACTTATTCAAGTACTCGCTAAACACTTAGTTCATCAAGCACATAAATGCAGCTGGAGCATTTGTCAACCCAAAATGCATCACGGGGAACTCATAATGCCCGTAACGCACTCTAAAAGTTGTTTTATGTATATCATCTGCTGCTATTCTTAGTTCGTGATAACCCGATCTTAAGTCAATTTTTGAGAAGATCCCGGCTCCTCTCAACTGATCAAATAAATCATCTATCCTGGGTAACATGTATCTATTTCTAACGGTCACCTTGTTTAACTCCCTATAATTAATGCATAACCTCAAACTACCATCCTTCTTCCTCACGAATAGAACTGGAGCGCCTCACCGTGAAGCACTAGGCTAGATATAACCTTTTTCTAAAAATTCCTCAAGCTGAGACTATAACTCTTCCATATCCTTCGGAGCCATGCGATACGAGGCTTTAGAAATCGGTCCCGTTCTTGGCATCAAATCTATCATAAAGTCGATTTCTCGTTGAGGCAGTATACCTGAAATCTTGTCAAGGAAGACATTAAGGAATTCCTTAACTACAACAATATCCTTAGGTTCTTCCTCTATCTTCTCTCCCGGGCTAATGCGGCATAAATACAGAGGGTGTCCTTGCCTCACAAGCCTTTGCAATTTTAGGGCCGACACTAAATTCGTTTTTGGGCCCCTTTGGAAATTTTTTATATCTAACCTTTTCTCCTCGTGGTCCATCCAACGAAACTCTTTGCTCCCTACATTCTATAGTGGCTTTATATTTTCCTAACCAATTAATCCCCAAAATTACCTCCAAGCCCTCCATTGCTAACACATACAAGTTGTTAGGAAAAATAACTTTCCCTATCCTCAAGGGTACTTCCCTATACAATCTATTACAATTGTACAACATTCCCGAAGGAACATATACACCGTATAAGAAACTTCCTCAAATGTCCCTAAATTTAATTCTTTTACTTTACTTTTTGCTAGAAAAGAACAAGTTGCACACGAATCAAAAAATACGTTAACAGCTAAAGCTTTGATGGTGAACGTACCTATGACTACATCCGTCGCCTGGTCAGCTTCTGTTGCGCTGACCGCAGATGCCCGTCCACCAACCGACGATGCATCCAGTCTTCTCCTTGCTTTACCCCCACGGTTTGGTTTTCCGTCCACTCGATTTTGTCCTCCATTAAAAGGTCGCTGAACCCTCTGGGCAACATTTCCATAATTGCCTTTTCCGTATTTCTGATTGACTTGCCTTCCGAAATTCCATTACCGATATTGCCCACCCCGCTGTTGACTTCCACTCCCTTGCTTTGTGTAGCATTCATACTCTCTATGTCCCCTTTTGTGGAAAAAGTTACATTCCACCAAATTCCCATCACAATCCTTTTCTCGGGTGATTCCTCTTGCATCTCCTGCAAAAATACTTTCTATCATGGCCATCTCGGTCCAGTAAAGGCTTAGAAGGCTTGGCCAGCAACCTCCTTTTTCTTCTCACGAATATTACTCTACTTTTTTTCTTTCTCCTTTCTCAGAATGTTCCCGGTTTAAGACGCCCGCTTGTACATCTGTTCCAGAGTGTTATGGCGGTCGCTCTCAATATGTTTTTGAATGTCAAATGACAAACCCAATTCAAAACGCTGCAACTTTTTCTCCTCAGTAGGAACATCATCAGGACAGTACTTAATATACTCCATAAATTTATAATAAACCCATTTCCAAAGGGTAAAACTTCTCTCGCATAGCCCTTTTAAACAAATCCCAATCAATTTTTTCTTCAGCTTGTTCTAAAAGCCCAATCACTAGTGGAAAAAAAGCTATTGGCTGCTAAACATTAGCTGCGGTTCCTAATAAACGCAGCCTTTAATAGAAGAAAAAAAAGCGAAAAAAATACTACAAAGGCTGCGGTTTTTTGAAAATCCGCAGCCAATAACTTAAAAAAAATTCACTAGTATAGGCTGCGGTTTTCCTTAATGACCGCAGCCAATAGAGCTTCCAAAAAAATTTTTCTGTGCAACGCCCATTAAAACCCTATTGTCTATATATACTCTTTCCCTCCATCAAACTTAAAACCCTATTTTTTCTGTGCGGCGCATTCCAAAAACTTCGAAGAAGATGATTATTTGCAGCTACTTGTTCGAAGAAGAAAGAAATAATCAACTTCATTCTTAATTGGGTCTGTATTATTGTAATTTAGGGTTCTACGTTTTTCATAGATCATAGTTTTCCATAGATCTTAATTGGGTCTGTATTATTATTTACAGCTACGTTTTTCATAGATCATGGTTTTTCATAGATCTTAATTGGGTTTGTATTATTATTTGCAGCTACGTTTTTCATAGATCTTAATTGGGTCTGTATTATTATTATTTTCGAAGAAGAAGACGATTGTTTCATTTGCTTTTAAACATTAGCTTTTAAACATTTGCAGCTACGTTTTTCATTTCATTCATTTGCTTTTAAGAAGAAGACGATTGTTTCATTGGGTCTGTGTTTTCATAGATTGATTCATTTGCTTTTAAGAAGAAGACGAAATGAAAAAAAAAACAAACAAAAAAAAGTGGAAGTAAAGGCTGCGGTTGTTTAGAACCGCAGCAAATAAGTGTTTTTGGTTTTTAAAAATGGACTATAGGCTGCGGTGTTTAGAACCGCAGCAAATAAGTTTTTTACATCTGCTGCTATTACTAATGCTGCGGTTCAAAACCGCAGCCTATATTGGCCTAAAAACCGTAGCCTTTAACGTTTTTTCCACTAGTGAATCCTACTATTTGTCCACCAATAGTCGGCTTCACCAACCACATAAAATGCAGCCTGGTTGACCTTCAGTTCCTCGGGGCACTTAACCACATCGAAAAGTTTATCAAATTCCATTAACCATAGGTCAAGTTCCGACGGTTCTCCTTTACCATCGAAGGTCGAGGGTTTGCTCTGACTAATCCTTTTACTTATTTCAGAAGCTAATTCCGACACAAATCTCTCTCTCTTGGTGTACTCACACTTGATAAGGCTTTCACCAAAATCCTTAGAGTGTGGTTAGTCCCACTTCTAGACAATCTCTTTCTTGAAATTAGAGGCATTTTCTACAAGCGAAAAGAAAGCTACTACTCACTAGAATATCTTAAGATTCATTTGATTTGAAGGAAGAAAAGAGATTCGTTGAATATAAACTTAACATTCGCAGTACATATACATATATATAATTACCTATATATAAATAATATTAAATACTGGAAAAATCACTCAATAAATAAAGCATAATTAACAAAGCTATAAGAAAGGAAAGTAGAAAAAAAAACACAACATAATACTTTATTGATATTCCCTAATACACCATAATTGTTTTACACAGAGCGTTTACATTATTCATAATAGATAATAACTTAAAACAAGAAAGATAACTAAGAGAAAGATAATCAACAATTTCATATCACATTTTACCATCCCAAGCTCTATTTTCTAAGGTCAGATATTCCTTTACCTCTAAGGGAACGTTGGCTCTAATACCAATTGCAACGGTATGGCTTAAGTGACCCGGATAATCATATGAAAATATTACTTCGGTTCACACATTGGACACTAGAAGGAACTCCCCTCTAGGATCGTCAACTTTCCATCGATAAAGGAATATAACTAAGCGGAAATAAAACATAAGATGGTAGCAAATATACGACAATTACAACATACAACTCGAGAGCCCAATGGCCTCTAAGACGAGTTAAGTAAAAATAATGATACGACAAACAAACCAAACTAAAGTTCTGTTACAAAGTTGTAAATTATTTCTACTCATAGTTTTATTACATAATAGGAGCAGTCTTGGTGATAAAGGTCCTAGATTGAATCCTCACTCCAGTCCGCACTTGCAATAAACCTGCTAGTCGTCGAATGACAACAAATAGAAAGTTTCAAAGAAAAAATCTAATACACGTCAGAGACTGTATACAATCAATCAACAAGTGGAATACAAGCAAAGTGTTCATCCTAACATGCATAGGCTCTAACGTTCATTTTAAAATATTCCCAACTTGTAACGTTGCCCATCCTGTTCGAATCGTCCAAGTAAAAATCCAATCCTTTTTGGAGGATTACACTTGGGAGAACTAATCCCAAGGCAACCACCGACCTAAGACGTTGCTTGTCCTATGCGGGTCGTTAGAGATGAAAGTGTGCATACCCCCATGGTGACCGTAATGATCCAAAACAGCCTTGGGAACAATAATTATATAATCCAATCAAAAAATGTTAACCCCTTTGGGTAACCAACACATAAATCCTCAATTTTCTAGTTTAACTTCTTTCAAATTATTTTAGGTGTCTAATCTTTATGTGATTCACAATACCATAATCAAGAATGAAACAACACTACTTGCACAATCACATAAAGTATGGTCTAAGTGTGTACCTTTAAGCACTACACACAAATAATATTCAGGCATGACATAAATTTTACCCTCTTATGAATCGAGGTCCTAATTAACACACACACACAACACTACAAAAAAAATGCAACTTACCGACCAAAAAAGCACCGGCTAACCGGAACAGTCGGAAATTTCTGACTGATTTTCCGACTATCACGGTTTAGTCGGAAATTCCGACTAAATTGCTACTAAATTTGTTTTTGGTCGAAATTTAAATTTGGCAAAAAAAAAAAGAAAATTATAAATTTAATATTTCCGACTGAATTTTAGTCGAAAAAAATTCCGACCAATTTCCGATTAAAATTCATTCGGTATTAGTTTTTTCTAATTTTGTGATAATCTGCGGTTTGTAATGTAATGATTGTATTTGCCAATCCATTACAATTGTCTGTCAACCTTTTTTTCATTAATTTTCCTTTGTCATTTTTTTAAGAAATTTTTTATTTATTTACTTTGTTTTTGTTGAGGGGATTTATTTAATTTGGTTAGTAATAACTTTACTTATTTTATTTGATTAAAATGCACAACTTTTATTTATTTTCTTCAACTTGTCTTACTAGTTTAATTTGTCGGAACTCGAAAAGTATACGACTTATTTTCAACTTGTTTTATTAGTTTAATTTATTTATTTTGTCGAAACTCAAAAAGTATATGATAATATAATAATAATAATAATAATAATAATAATAATAATAATAATAATAATAACAATAAATGATAGAAGTGTTATGCTATAAGTATAATGGCATTACATAGAGTATCACTACTTAACAGGTGTCCTAGTGGGTGGAGTCTTGGTATAATAACAAAGAGGTCAGCGGTTCGAGTCCTGTCAAAGCAATTGTGAGAGGTATTGTACAGGTGTGGGTGCTAGGTGGGAGCTAAGTAGGCATAACGTGGCACTAAGATTTTAGTTTCTTTTTTTTAATCTAGTCTGGAATTGGCCAAAAAATTTTATTATTTTTTTGGTCATTTTGGGTTGAATTTTGAAATAGCGCTTAACGACTAAATTCCGACTAAAAGGGTAGTTAGAAATTTCCGACTAACATCCGACTAACCAAATTATAAAACCCTTTTAAATCTCATGACCAAAATAAATCTAATAAAACCGAATTTAAAAACAATCCAACTTTTTTCCTATCACAAAACCACTTAATTTTTCCACACATATATAATAATACACAAAAATACGATCATCAATCCAAACCATCATCAAAGCATAAAGATATCAAACTAAAACATACACATCCACAACATCCTTCAAAAACACTTACAATTGCATACATTATGATAATTAAATTAAAAACAGGATCCTCTCATCAAATTAAATTTTGGTAGAGATTCACAATCATCAATCTAAACCATCATCAAAGCATAAAGATATCAAACTAAAACATACACATCCACAACATCCTTCAAAAACACTTACAATTGCATACATTATGATAATTAAATTAAATACCGGATCCTCTCATCAAATTAAATTTTGGTAGAGATTCATAAACCAAAACACCTTTTTGAATCAAAGCATATGTATAAACACAATCCTTTAAACAAATCACATTTTGCCAAAGGATTTATAAATTTATGGATACCTATATTACTTAATCAACACATTTTAAATTTCTTTTAATAAATTGAAATCTTCATAAAGAAATATAGGTCATAATAGAAATTTAATTTATTCGTACAACAAATTTAAACTTTGTTAAAGAATAAATCAAGAAAAATTAATACTTTAGAAATAAGAATTAATCCTTCTAACAAATTAATTTTATGAAAGGATTATTAAAGAAAAACTTATATAGAATACTCGATCCTCCTAAAAAGTAATAGGATATCATCATATATAAAATATAATTCATCATAGAAATTATGTATATAAAATCCATAATTAACAACCAAATTTAACTTACCCTTTAATTAGAAGATTGGATTGAACAAAATTTTTTCTTATTTTTTTATTTTTTATTTTTATTATTTATAAAACCGAACCAAGGGGAGAACAAGAAGATTTTCTCTGAAATTCTTGTCCACTTTGACGTTTTAAAAGTGAGGATTAAGAGTGTTTAGTAGGCTATTAAGTAGAAACCGATTTAATTGTGACATAATACACAATTAGGAGAGGAGTTACAAAACTCAGTGGCTCCTTCTATACAACCGGCCACCCCCTACTATTCCCCTCTAATTAATTTTTTTAATTTTTATTATTTATCCATTTATTTTATTTTAATATATATTTATCTCTTTTTAAAGATTAAGAAACTAAATAACGATAACATCGTACGCGATAAAACACGTTACGGTTTGTTATAAATTAACTCACTTAATTTCTTTTACTTGTCTATTATTTATTTATTTTAATATATAAAACTCTATAAGAAAATACGAGGTGTTACAGATACCATGATATATAATATAAAGCGAACGATAAAATAGATTAGGGATAAAGTGTTTGTATTACTTTATTAAACCACAAATATTACACCCTATTTATGCAAGGTTAGGGATAGACTAACAGGAAATGAAAATAATGTCGCTGATATTCAGCCTAAGATTATTCTAACTTCCCTAAAATACAAGATATGCTAACTACATAAGAATAATAATATTTTCTATAGAATATTTATATTTTCCACAACATCTTTTATGCCTATTTCGAGGTGAGTAGTTAAGTCTAAACCCTCCATAAATTAAAACACTCTATAACAGATCTCTTTGTGCGTTAAGTTTTTAATCTTTCGTCCTTTATTTTTCTTTGACATTTTTACTGTGTGACTTTTCTATTATTAATAGATATTTATTTGTTCAAATGAAGCGTATATGGTATTTTCAATACTTTACTGAGATTTTAGTGGTGTTGCATTATTATATGTTATGTATTTTGGTTTTTAATGTCCTCAGCTTTCTTAAGTATTTTATAATTTATAATTATAATTTACCATTGAATTCATGAATAACAAGAAATATTTTCTTATACTTGGTTTAATATGATGATTATTCGTTTTTATTACAAGGTAAAAATATATTATGATAATTTTTATCTTACTAATGGTGTTGATGAAAAACTAAGTGATATTGAGAGTGTATTATTTGGTAAAATTATAAAAAATATTTTTGCCCCGGATTGTGTAGGGTAGGTCAACCCTTGGTGCACCTAAAGGTGACATGTATTTGTATTGCGAAAAGAAAATTACCTCCCTAAGGTGTCTGGGGATGTGTTATTTTTGTGACATTATGTAAACGTACATTATGAAATAAATTTATAAAGTGTGTGTGACAATTCAAGTGTTGTATACTATATAAGTATATTTTCACATGTAAATACTTTACCATTTTGTGTTTGAAAATTATATAAAAAAATTATTATTTTAAAGTCAAACGTTTTTAAAGTTTAAATTGTTTGACACGTTAGAGTAACTATTCGCTGAGTTGTGGCTCATGTTTTGTGTTTTTGTTTTCCACAAGTAACGACTTGTTTAGTGCATGAGGGTTGGGAGACGTAGAACACACGTCATAAGTGTATTTTAAGTAACTAGTGTTGGATAATTTATTTTCCTTAAAACTATATCAGTTTTAAAGTTTGTTTTGACGCCTTACACTTTTTATGTGTGGCGGACACCCTGTTTTTACTTTCCGCTGCTATGAAAGACTATTTAAGTCTCATTGTATTTATTATATTATATTTATAAAAATTAGGGGTGTTACACCTCAACCATAAATTTAAACTTTTGGTGATTAGATACCTTAAAATGATATGAGAAGTCAATGTGACTAGAGGTCACATGTTCGAACATCAACCACCCCTCATTTAAAGTGGAATATTCAACTTCAAGTATAAGGAGCGTCTTTGTTGCATCCACACTTTTAAACCAATGGAATCTGTTAATGCAAGTGCCAAAACTCTTAACTATTACGTTAACTTTGAACATATAATTGAACATGCCTTATCATGTACATTGGAAAAGGATGGTGAGGATGCATCAAATTGCGATGTTCCAAGGTTTAGAACAGTTCATGAAGTTCTTAACGTGGGGCAAATGATGCTTCATTAAACGGGGGAACCATGCCTTGAACGAGTAAGGGCGTGGGAACAATGTTGCTCGAATAAGACAATACAAAAATCTCAAACAAAAAACGGTTGAAGGTCATGCTCGTTCGAGTAAGTTGTTCAGTGGATGTCGAAACCTGCAAGTGAAAGGAGGCTTGTTCGAGCAGTTGGTTTTTTGTCCGAGCAGTCTGCCTCGCATACCTTCTGGTAAGTTTCGGTTTGTTTAAAGCATTGAAATAGTGACTATTCCTTGGTGTGTTAATGCTATGTTGAATGTTGTTTATTGTAAGAGGTTGACTGTTGGATATTATTGTGTTAATGGTGAGTTATGAGGGAGTTCAAGAATGATGTATTCTTCCATATTAAAGGATACATAGTATCAATCACAACAAAAAACACAAATTATTAGAGGGCTAGTTCAATTACAAGAAACATGATATTTTTCTTTCTTTGAATTAGTATGGTGATCTGTTCAGTATTTGATGCATGTAGGAAGATATCCAAAGGCTTAAACAATAAACTAAAC
The DNA here is from genome assembly GCA_019425755.1 of Amaranthus cruentus. Classification (NCBI taxonomy): domain Eukaryota; kingdom Viridiplantae; phylum Streptophyta; class Magnoliopsida; order Caryophyllales; family Amaranthaceae; genus Amaranthus; species Amaranthus cruentus. Next base: position 9,242,200 of record CM033451.1, on the reverse strand, counting down.
ATGAAAGCAACAACACAAGTTAAAACACCATGATCGACCCATCTACTCGTTCGAACAATAGGTTGCTCGTTCGAGCACTCTTATTCTGGTCTTGCAGTTTGCTTCAAAGCCTACTGTTTGATTTTTTGGCATTTCTAGCACCTATAGTGCTTATTCGAGCCCCTTGAGATTTCCGCGTCATAAAGTTTCAAGAAGTAATTTTGGTATGTGCTCGTTCGGGCACATATTATGCTCGTTCGAGCACCTCATAATAGTGATTGTTTGTGAATTAAAACTTTATTTCATGGTGCATTGTGTTGTCATTAACTAATGTTTTACGTCACTATTAACTGATAATCATTAGTTATTATTGATGAATGGATTTGGATGAAGCCTTGCTACATTACTTTATAAATAAAGTGGGTGCATGGAGATCAAACATATCTTGAATATCATTTCTGATTTTCATCTTTCTCGCATTCTCTTGAAACATAAAAGAGAGTTATAAACTCTTATAGTTTTCTGATTTTAGTTTCTCCATAAACACATTATTATTTAGTTCAATTAGTTGGTACTAATCGGTTGGAGTGATTGGTTGTATCTCAATTTAAATTTCCATAGTTATAACCCAAGTACCTTTGTGGGGGAAATACCAGAATGGAAAAGCTTGTAGTCACCTTCAATCTATGTCAACATTTTCGAGTGATTGTTACCGTTGCAAACTAATCTTCTCTACGGTGTTTTCTAATTTGTGGTTTATTCAAGCAAGGACTTTATTGCCATACAAAAAGGAGACACTACAAAGATCAAACTTGTATTTGTAGTTTAATTTCTACATTATTATTTGTAATAATCTATTGTGATAATTTTTGTGATCATGGCAAGCGTTAAGGAACTCACTTGAGACTTCATTAAATTTGACAAGTTTTTAGGTGTGGAATTCAAAAGATGGCAAAGGAAAATGCTCATTCTCTTGACTTCCCTCAATGTGGCCTATGTTATAACTACTTCGAAATCGCAAGAGAAGGAAAATGAGAGTTTAGAGGAGGTAAGAAAACACAACAAGTGAGAGATTAATGACTTCATATGTAAAGGACACATCCTCAACGAAATGTATGATTCTTGGATAACGTTAAGAAGATAAATATATGTCGGAAAATACAAGTTCAAAGAAATTTCAGCTATTAGTTTCAATTTTTACAAAATGTTAGACAACCGTCTGGCGATGGATCAATTCCCTGAATCACAACGCATGACTAATAACACGAAAGCCCATGAGATTAAGATGGATGAAATTTTCATAGTTTCTAGTATCATAGACAAGTTACCAAACAATTAGAGGGATGTTAAACATGCCTTAAAACACAAAAAGGAAGAGATTACTCTTTCGGAACTCGCTCAACATCTTCAAGTTGAAGCAAGTTTAAGAGAACTTGAAAGTTCATGGGGAGAAAATTCCAATATCTTAACCATCAACATGCTAATAAATGATGAAAAGGCTTCAATTAGTGGAGACAAGAGGAATAAACCACAAGGTCTTAAACATCGGTATTTCCCTAGAATGGTTAGGGGTGTGAGGGCCCATGGGTGTCTTTCCTTTATCCATATTCATGAACATATACATAAAATGGAAGAAAATCAAAAAGAAAGTTGATAACAGAGGTCACCTACATCACTATGTGATTTCTAACTGTCCAATACCAAACACATCACATAAATTCACATTCAACAATTTCATATCACATTTTACCATCCCCAACTCTCTTGTTTAAAGTCAGGTACTCCTTTATCTCTAAGGGAACGTTGGCTCTGATACCAATTGTAACGGTCCGGCTTAAGGGACCCGGTTCACAAATTGGACACTTAGAGGAAATTTCCTTTCCATGATCGTCAACGTTTCATCGATAAAGAAATATAACTAAGCGGAAATAAAACATAAGATGGTAACAAATCTACGATAGTTCCAACATACAACTCGAGAGCCCATTGGCCTCTAAGACGTGTTAAGCAAAATAACGAAACGTCAAACAAACCAAGCTAAGTTTTGTTACAATGTTGGAAATTATTTCTATTCATAATTTTATTACATAAGAAGTGTAGTCTTGGTGATAATGGTCCTAGATTGAATCCTCACTTCAGCCTACAATCAACCTGCTAGTCGTCGAATGACAACAAATAGCAAGTTCCAAAGAACAAATCCAATACACGTCAGAGACTGCATACAAACAATCAACAAGTGGAATACAAGCAATGTGTTCATCCTATCATGCATAGGCTCTAATACGTTCATTTCCAGATATTCCCAACTTGTAACGTTGCCCGTCCTGTTCAAGTCGTAAAGTAATTAAAATCCAATCCTTTTTGGAGGAATACACTTGGGATAGCTAATCCCAAGGCAACCACCGACCTAAGACGTTGCCTGTCCTGTTCGGGTCGTTAGAGGTTAAAGTATGCATACCCCTATGGTGACCGTAATGATCCAAAACTGCCATGGGAACAATAATTATATATAATCCAATCCAAAAATGTTAACCCCTTTTGGTAACCAAAACATAAATCCTCAATTTCCAAGTTAAACTTCTTTCAAATTATTTGAGATGTCTAATCCTTATGTCATTTACAATGCCATAACCAAGAATGAAACAACACTACTTTCACAACCACATAAACAGTATGGTCTAAGCGTGTACCATTAAGCGCTGCAAACAAACGATATTCAAGCACGACAGGAATTTCACCCTCTTATGAATCGAGGTCCTAAAAACACACACACCAAAACGACTACGTATTAGAACGTGCTTACACATTTAACCAACTCCATACCACTAAAATATCATTAAGACTTGATAATTTTAATTGATTTCATCAAATTTCCAATAGCTCAAAACTTCACTACTTAACCAGAAACTTAGACTGCCAAATCGGACGGTTTAGAAAATTCATATCAAAATTTCAATTTCACCAATGCACCCGGAACACATCAGTTACATTGGGTACCAAATTTCATAATTTCTAACATCCATTTACTATTAATATTATTTTAAGCGTTTTAACGAATTTGAACACCTGGGTTAATTAAAACAACAACGAAACACACCCACACTTCGGAATGGGGCGCCACTACCGAGGCAACAGCTGCTGTCCGGAAACACTCACTAATTAATTATTATTATTTTTTTTATATATTTATTACTCAAATTATAAAACCCTTTTAAAACTCAGGACCAAGAAAAATCTAATAAAACCGAATCTACAAACAATTACAATTTATGTATCCTATCACACAACCACTTAATATTTCCACACACATACAATAATACACAAAAATCCAACCACCATCAAAGCATAAAGTCATCAAACTAAAACATACTCATCCACAAGATCTTTCAAAACACTTTAAAATTCATAAATTATGATTATTGAATTAAATACTTGATCCTCTTAGTAAATTTAAATTTTGTAGAGAATCATAGACCAAAACACCTTTTGAATCTAAGCATATACATATAAATAAACACAATCCTTTAAACAAATCAAAATTTGTTAAAGGATTTATAAACTCATGGATACTTACATTACTTAATCCATACATTTTAAATTTCTTCTAAGCTAGAGAATTTTAGATCATGAAATAAATTTATTTAAACATTAAAATAGACTTTATTCTTATAACAAATTAAAACTTTGTTAAAGAATGTAAATCAAGGAAAATTTTACATAATAAAATTATGTTTTAATCCTTTTAGCAAATCTATTTTGTTAAAGGATTATTCAAAGAAAAACTTATATAAAATACTCAATCCTCCTAAAAAGTCATAGGATTTCATCATATATAAAATATAAAATATAATTTATCATAAAAGTAAAATCTACAACTAACGACTAAATTTCACTTACCCTTGATTAAAAAATTGGATGAATACAAAGTTTTTTTTTTCTTTTTGTGAATAAGCGAAAATGCAAGAGCAAGAAGGCGAAGAATTACTCTGATTTTCCATCCGAAAACAAGAGTGAAAATGAAGAGGGTTTGCATAAAAAAAACTTTAAAGATAATTTTCTCTTAATTGTGCCATTATGCACAATTAAGAAGGGATTTACAACCCTTTGAACTCCCTCCATAACCAGCCCCCTTTCCTCTCCTCACTCACTTATTTTTTTTAATTAATTAATTAATTATGTGTTTATTGGACTCGTTTCATTTTATTATATATATATATATATATATATATATATATATATATATATATATATATATGTATAGTATATATATATATATATATATATATATATTATATATATATATATATATATATATATATATATATATATATATATATAATATATATATATATATATATATATATATATATATAGATATATATATATATATATATATATATATATATATATATATATATATATATATATTAATTAGTAATATATATATATATATATACATATATATATATATATACATATATATAATGCACATTATGATATAATATAATAATATATGTATATATTATATACATATCATCATATTATTATATATTTTATATATATATATATATATATATATATACTTATATATATATATATATATATATATATATATATATATATATGTATATATATATATATATATATATATATATATATTATATATATATATATATATATATATATATATATATATATATATATATATATATATATATATATATATATATATATATTATATATATATATATATATATATATATATATATATATATATATATATATATAAAGATTAATAACTAAATGATGATAACCTTGTATGGGATAAAACACGCTACTGTTGGTTACATATTATTAACTCACATAAGTTCTTATACTTGTTTATTATTATTTATTTTAATATTTAATATTCTATATAAATTACGGGGTGTTACATCATCAATAAAAGTCCATAGCAAAGGACAAGTAGAACTCTTATTTACATCGAGAAACACTTAGTCTTTAGGGTTGTATACTTTGCTCCCGAAATTAGTAGGAAACTTGTTTCCTACCCCATCTTCAATCGATTATGATATAAGTTGGTGTTTGAATCTTATCATTGTATAATATCTAAGTTAACTTGTTTGTAGGTCGTACATATTTATGTTGTAATCTGTTTAAACTCTCGTTTAATTGTAATCTTAAGAACATGGTATGTATTATACATATGTGTGATGGTTTACGTTATTTATGGGTTAAGATTATTTATGGTTTACATGTTAACTTTGGTTAAGTTCCAATTATGTCAAATAATGAGTTTATTTCTTTATGTCAACAAAAAATTATGAAAATTGCAAAACGTGCATACTTAATAAGATCACAAGAATGCTTTTTAAGATTGTTGAAAGAAAATTTGAAAATTTGGAACTTATACATAATGATCTTTGTGATTATCATTGTATGCGTTTTAAGATATGTTTATCTTTTGCATTCAAAAGACAAGGCTCTTAACTCTTTCAAAGTTTAATTTACAAGAATGAAGTAGAACTTCAAGTTAATGGTAAACTTAAGATACTAAGAATAGATAAAAAAAGGAGAATATTATGATCCTCATTATTTCCAATCAATGAGATTTATACATGAAATAACCGCTGGTTATGCACCACAATTCAATGGTGTGGCAAAAAGGAAGAACCAAACTCTTCAAGATCACATGGTTAATTTCATGTTGTCATACTCAAACTTGAGTGACGGATTTTGCGGAAAAGTAGTGTTCACCGTATGTCACATTCTAAACCCAGATCCATCAAGAACCAATATGGAAACCCCTTATGAACTATGGTACAAAATGAAACCAAAATTTAGTAATCTTAAAGTTTGGGGTTGTCAGGATATCGTTAGACTACCCGGACAAAGGAGAAACATAGTGAACAAGGTCCTGAATGCATTTTATAGGCTATGTCAATCAAAGCAAAGCCTATAGGTTCTATGTTATAATACAAAATGACTTTATATCGATTCATTCGATAACTGAGTCTAGAGATGCAATATTTGATGAGAATAGATTCTCATTAGTTGGTAGACAAAGAAATCTATATATTAGTACCGATGACAATTTTGAAATTGAAAATATTCAACAAGAAAATCCACAAAAAGATGTTGTTGATGACAATCGACAAATAGTCCTGCAAGATGCTCCATTGGAACAAGACAAAATTCCTAGAAGAGATATGGAAAATCAAAGACTTTTGAACCCGATTTTCATGTATATCTAGCATAAGGTAGTAGAAATGATATTCATTCTAGTGTTTCATATTTTCTAAATGTGGAAGGAGACCCATTGACGTATAGTTATGCTATAGCTTCACAAGATAGTTCCTTTTTGAAGGAAATCAATGATGAAAAGGATTGCATCATGGGAAATAATACATGAGTATTAGTCGATTTACATCCGTCTTTCAAATCAGTTGGGTGCAAGTGGCTGTATCGAAAGAACATGAAAATGGATGGTACTATTGATAAGTTTAAGGCCTGTTTAAAGGGACAAGGCTTTCGACAATGCAAGGTATTGATCATTTCAATACATATGAACCAATTGTAAGAACAACCACTATTCGTTTGTTAGTCGCTTGCTACAATTTACAATCTAGTGATTCATCAAATGGACATGAAAACGCCTTTTTGTATGGAGAATTAGATATAGAAGTTTATATGTAGTAACCTGAGGGGTTTTTTTTTGAAAGGACATGAAAATAAGGTGTGTAAACATGTAAAGTCGTTGTACGAACTAAAATGACAATTTGTTCTTTGGATTCAAATTAAATTAAGCCGATAAATGCGTGTATAGAAAATCCAATGAGCAAGGTAACATAGTTATTATTTCCTTTATGTTGATGATATGCTTATCTTTTGTATTGATTTAGTATGGGTTCAAGAGAAAAGAGATTTTTTGTTAAGTTCATTCTAGATGAAGGATATATGGGAACCTGATATGATCTTAGAATTAAGATCATAAGATATGTCAAACGAATCAAATTAAGTCAAGCTCATTATATTGAGAAAATACTTAAAAGATTCAATATGGTTGAAACAACTCCGATCTCAAGCCCTATGAATCAACATGTCAAGTTTTGTAGACATGACAAAGAACCAGTTTCCGAGTTAGTGTATTAAAAGGTCATTGGATCTCTAGTGTACGCGATGACTTCTAGGAGACCTGACATAGATTTTGTAGTTGCAAAGTGAAGTAGGTTGACAAGTATTCCAAGACTGCATCATTAGATGTCAATTACAAGAGAATTAGGTATCACTTATAGTGGAGAACCTCCGATCTTGGAAGGTTATTTAGACACAAGTTGGATCACGAATGAAGAAGACAATTCTTCTACAAGTACTTAGTTGTTCTTCTATGGGGGAGTAGATATATCATGGTCTTCCAAGAAACAAACATGGATTGACGATTCCACTATGGCTTCTGAGTTTATAGTGCTAGCAACTATAGGAAAAGAAGCGGAATGGTTACTAGATCACATGGTTGGGATACCTATACTAATGCCTGTATCACCGATGGCATATGAATGGAAGGATGGCGTTGGCGAACGCTTATAGTCAAGTGTATAATGGTAAATCTCATCATATTGCTCTTAGGCACAACCTAATCTAAGGATATATAGTTAATGGGCTCATAACTCTTTATTATGTGAACAATAAGTTCAATTTGGCCGATTTTGCACAAAAGCCATAAGTAAGGATTCAATTGAACAAACGTCAATTGCAATCGGATTACGTTAACTAAAATTCAATATGAAAGCCCAATTCACACTCGATAATTTTCGTGTCTTGAATTCAATGTGGTGTATATCTTTTTGAGTTTTGAAAGCAGCAAGTTTTAGTGGCCCATTAAAAGTTCTTAAATCCTAGAGTTGAACAGGTCTTGGTGAAGTATCCATTCGCGGGGATACTTTATGTGTAAGGAGAACCTACCTATATAAGTTTGAAGTTTAGGTTGCTTCAAGTAATCAAGATTAAGGTATAGACTATGATAAACTTATGAACAAAATATAGACACGACCAATATATTTGTGTCACACAAATGACATTGTGTTATTTGTTTTATGTGTACTTCATCTTCAAATGGTAAGAGGTGCTATATGATTCAAATCCGCAGGGATATCATTTTAACACGATCATTTGTTAAGTGTGCTGTAATAGGTGTTAATTCAATCTGCAGGGACATTAGCATTGATGCACAAAATGTGATTTTAAAATTAGTTTTTGAAAAAGAGAAAGAAGACCTAAAGGCTCTAAATGGGGGATAATTGCTGAGTATTAGATCATGTAATATGATATCCAAAGGCTTAAACAATCGACTAAGCAAGAACGCAAAACCACAAGCAAAATCACCATGCTCAACCCATGTGCACGTTCAAGCAATAGGGAGCACTTTTGTTGTGGTTTGGCAGTTTGCTTCAAATCTTGTATTTGATGTTTTTGGCATTTGCTCGTTTGAGGACCTTGACATTTTCGCGTCAAAAATTTTTTGGAAGTGATTTTGGCATGTGCTCGTTCGAGCACCTCAGAATAACGATTGTTTGTGATTTGGAACTTTGTTTCATGGAGAATTGTGTTGTTATGAACTTATGCTGTAACACCCCTAAATTTTCGACCCCTAGTACGAAACCAAAACCATTAAGGACAAACGGAAATTCAGGTGTGACATAAATTCGGGTGTTACAAATGCTTTACGTCATTATTAACTCATTATCATCTGTGACTATTAATGAATGGATTTGGATGAAGCCTTGTTATATTTTTATAAATAGGAGCAGATACATGGAGATCAAACATACCTTGAATATCATTTATGATTCTCATATTTCTCTCATTCTCGTGAAAAATAAAAGAGATTTATAAACTCTTTTTATAGTTTTCTGATTTTAGTTTTTTCATAAACACAAAATCATTTAGTTAAGTTGGTTTGTACTAATCAGTTAGAATGATTGATTGTATTTTATTGTGAGTTTATAGTTATAACCGAAGTACCTTTTTAGGGGAAATGTCACAATAGAAAAGCTTGTAGACACCTTCAATCTATATCAAGATTTTTGAGTGACGTTACCGTTGCAAACTAATCTTCTCTACGGTGTTTTCCATTTCATAGCTCTCTAGTAAGCAGTTCTCTGCCATACACAAAGAAGACACTACAAAGAACAAACTTGTATTAGTAGTTTAATTTCTGCATTATTATTTGTAAAATGATCTTGAGAGGTTGATCTTAAAATAGGAAGGGTTATTTATACATTGTATTGTTTAGTCCAATTATAAATAAACTTTTCTTGAGGGAAAGGTATTCGAGATACCTCATAAAACACATTGTCTATTCTTCTACTATTTTTGTCTGCTTTTCTCATCTTGTTTATCATTAGTATAACATATTAAAGCTTTCATTTTAGTCTCTTATGTGAGGGGGCGTGTTAGAGTATATACATATTCTGAGACCTCAATCATAAGTTTTCGTAAATAAAAACCTTAGTTTTTTCATTTTAGTCTCTTATGTGAGGGGGCGTGTTAGAGTATATAACATTAGTAAAATCCTATTCTTTTAAACATATTAAATATTAGTATGTAAACTATGATAGTACTCCCTCCTATTCACCCTACTTGTCTCATTTAGTTTTTCACACTTGTCACTGCAATGTTTTAACCCTTAATATCTCAAACTATTCTTAATATCTTAAATAATAAAAAAGTTGATATTAATAATCCTTGTATTGAGACGAATCAAACAAGATCCCACATGACTATGATTTAACTTATACATTAAGAGTAAAATATAAATTAAGAGTGATAAGTGAATAGTGCCCAAAAATAAATGGGACAAGTAGGGTGAATAGGAGGGAGTATAACATATTAAACATTCGTATATAAACTGTGATAATATGCTGAGATCTACGAATCTCAGGTTCAAAAAGCCCGAGTACTTAGTCAAAAGTCTTGTTGTGTCAGAAAAGTATCGTATAAAATGTGATTAGAACTTGGGCTGTTTCAACCAGGATCGTTATTCTAATAACCATGGCAATGAAAACATTAGTAGCTGCACATAACCAGCCCAAAGTAGCACCATGCTCATATAGACGAGCAAGCCACAAATAGTAGATTTTGTCCCATTATTGTCCTATTTAGGACATTGTGGTATTGCAGCTACTTCTTTCCCTTTCTTTTTATTTAAATACTCCTTCAAAATCTAGGATATAGGTCCACCAAAGTCTCATTGTTTAGAGCATCATACTTACTTCAGATTCCTCCCTAATTGGCTCATGTCCCTATACATAACTTCCATTTATAATTCCTTCAAGTTTGTATTTTCTCCTTTAAACACATTAATATAATCTTAGGTTAAAAAAGGTGGATGTAACCCATTATTGGTGACCAACCTTATACTTTTCGTCTTCTTTATTGTTTGTTATTTTGACTTCATTACATACCTGCATACTTAGTTCTTACAACTAAGACACACCATAACTATTCACTTAAACTTCATATTATGATCTTTGGTGAGTGAGAGTGCCTATAATACAACAAAAACTGTAAAGATAGCCTTTTGGTTAATATCTTCACTCTTAGTAAGGAGTATTAGCTAATAAGGGAAATTCTTAGTGTACTTTGTTGGAAACATCACCCAGAATAATCTAGTTTTCAATGATTTTCCTGAAATTATCATAAATTTTGATTAATCATGTATAATCCCAACTTTAAGAGATATTTTCCATGAGTGATCTCGAGTAAACTCTAACCTGTTTGAGAAGTTAGTTTGTGAAAAGAATAGATAAATTAATATCTACAAAACAGACCATCGCCTATTACTATCCTACCACCACTAACATCACTCCTTGTCGGCGCAACCCTCTCCCCCTTCACCGGTACTAGCACCTTCAACTCAACCTCCCTTTAAATGTCATAGTTAATTGGGATTGGTACATTACTAAAACACAAAACATGAATACCATCCATAATTTTATCAATTCAAACTTCATCTTGAAGGTTTTTTCTAATGTTTCAATTCCTCCTTCTCAGAAACATAGAGTGTTATTTGCTGAAGGGCGTGGGATAGAGGGTGGTGGTAATTCATGAAGATGGTTATTTTGAAGTTTATGGTTATGATGGCATCTGTGGATGGCAGGGGAGAGGTGGGTGGCAGTGGTACGGGAAGGAAGAGAAATTTGTCACCGCGGGGTTTAAGGAGGGCAAGGGGTGGAGATGGTGAAATGAAGGGAATAGGTAAATGGTAGTGGTGAGTGTGAGGAGGAGAGGTAGGTGGCAGGGAATAGGAGGTTACCAATTGGACAACAATATTCTTGGAAAATATCCTAATAGTTGAGATTATTCATGATTATTCAAAATCGTGATTATTGTAGGGAAATAGTAAAGGCTTTGATTATCGTGTGTAAGTTTTCCTGTTTCTTTAGTATAGGATAGGTCAACATAAGGGGAAGTGCTAAGGAAGGGGACAACGAGAATCAAATCTAAATATGTACATAGGAACAACAATACTTACTCTAACTAAGACTATATATTTTATTTAATTACTTAATTGGATTATTGAGAACTGAGATACCTAAATAAAGGTAGTAGGTTTGCTAGACATTAGGGATTGTCACATAGCTATTCAACCAAAATTATAAACTAATGGTTGAAGCTAAAAAATATAGATTACATTCGATCATGCACTATTATACGAGAATCCTTTGGGCGACAAGGCTTAATAGACTAAAACAGTCGCATTATTAGTGAGATTTCATTAGTCATTTTTAGCGACTAATTTTTTTTTTTAATATTTGTCCGCACTTATTAAAATTTAATTAGTGATGGTAGAAATTTGAAAAATTTCTACGATGATTAGAAACTTGTTAATTCTGAACGTGATTATAAATCATAACAAGTAACGTCAACTTTGGAGGTAAAAACTTAAAGGTTAGCAACTACCGTTAACAATTCGAGAAAATTTTAATTATTACCCGAGCATATTATTTAACCATGATGGGAGTAAATTAAATATTTCATACACACATACAAGTGATTTTTAAACATATAATACAAGTTACATAACTTGTTACATGTACAATAATTTTTACCCAAACTTTAAACTATCTTAGATAAACCTTTCCTGCACTATAATAGATCAAATAATTGACAAAAATCACCAAAAACATAGCCCAACCAGCCATGTAAAAGCTGTCCCTAATCCCCCTTATAGCTCTTTCTACACTTACATACACTACCTAAACACTATACCCAAAATGCCCTTTTGTTCTTACCTAGATTATGCATCATTACAAGCATGCAAAGACTAATATTTGAAGAAAAGACACGCTAATTTCTGAATAAGAATTCAGCCATAAATCCCCAACACATTGCTCCCAAGTTCATCCATGAACAAACACTAGCATCCTTCAAACCTTCAACTACTAAGACACCTTCTTTTCTCATCAAATCTTCTTCAAAAACCCATCTAAAACTTTTGAAAATTTATGTTTGTAAACTCAAATATTCCATAAAATAATCTTCATTTCAAGAGTTTTTCATAGACAGCAAACTTGAAGAAATCCACCAAGTATAGAGTAAGTTACGTTCATTTCCTTATTCCACTAGTTTTTGTAAAACTTGTTCATGTAGAACACTCTTACATGAATCTTTCTATATACTAAGATCATTTTAATATAGATATTTTTTATATCTAAAACTAAGAAAATTATCACTTATAAAACCTCTATAAAAAAATCAATTATAATAGAAAGTAAAAGAAACGAAAATGTTATTTTCACAATCTTATAAATTTTGTTACTTCAAGTATTTTAAGTAAAATTATGGGACTTGATTAAGTATGTTGCTCAACATAATAAGTACACTCCAAATATGTTAAATCATCACAAGTATTAGTTTAACAACTCCAACTAAGGAAAATTAAGTGCATGTTAGAAATCCAAAATTATTATTGATTTTTTTGGATGAATGCAATATGTTTAGTTGAAGAGTTGGAGTTCAGACTTGAAGGGCAAGGACCCGAAGTTTAAAGCACTTCTAAGAACGTATAGGAGCTTATGGAATATTTATATAGGCTTGGAGTCGAGGTATGTCACATGGGGTGATTTTTAAAGGATTTAAGAACAAGTTGGGAAAGTTTTGTGGGCATCATGCATGTTAATTTTATGAATTGTTGTATGTTTAAATGCATGATTTACACTACTTTGTGAAACTATTTGTGATGAAAATGGTTATACGGATTTGGAAAATTATTAAAATGCATTTTAAAAACAATTTCCACTAGCTATATGTTAAAAAAAATCTCTTGAATAATTTTGTTGAAATTTATTTGTTAAATCGATATTTTAAGGGATTTTAAGGTGTTAAATACTCTTATGATAAAACATGGTATTAGATTAATTATTGATTATAAAAACTAATTATAAAATCATATTATAATGTCTTCAACAAGATTTGGCCAAAATATATTTAGTTTGGAATTTTTCATGATTTTTGAGTAATCGTTAAATTGTCTATCGGTAAATTGTTAAATAGTAAAATATAAAATAATTACCAAATGAAGGCATATAGACTTGAAATTTTTATCACATACTCATATGGACAGTAAATAAATTTGGTAAAATTTGGAGAAGAGCTTATTGACGTTTGAAGACCTTAATAGTTTTTACTCGATTATTAATAATCGGTAAGCTAGAAAACCGTAAAATACAAAACAAATACTAAATGCCGATTTTTGGGAATTAAAATTCTATGAGACACTTATATAAACATTAGGTATATGTGAAAAAATTTATATCTATTTTCATGACCATATATGGACTTAAATAAATTTTATTCGGTTTATCGGTAAAATAACAATATTAATTATTCAAAATACCCCACACGATTTTTAATGGTTATATAAAATTTTATATTCCATAAAATAATTTCTGGAACATCATAAATTTTTTATATTATTTTATTCAGACTTAAATAAATTTAAACCGATTTTATTTGATTTATTGATAAGATGTCCATATAAAAAGATAAAATATCATACATGACATTTATAAGTTTAAATGAGCTAATAACTATATTATATAACTTCTAGAACTTTGGTAAATTTATTAAGCTAATAATTAATTATTTACTAATTTATCAAATTCATAAATATTATTTAATTATTTAAAGGCGTAATATTATTAATTAAATTTTAGTAAAAATAGACCTATATCAAAAATTTATAATTTTGTGAGTAACCTATTGTCTTATAGTATAAATAAGTTTTACTTAGATGGTTTATAAATTTTATGGATTTAAAACATCATTTAAATAACGGTAAATACCTAAATTGTCGAAATAATCGTAAAATCATTATAAATTTTGTATAACCAATTATAATATGATGAGAAAACCTTAAATTCATTCTAATTAAGTTATTATAATGACTTGATTAATGTGGCCCTTGTTGGAAAATTAATATGTATTTTGTAAATGAATTATCGATTTTAGTACCGGTAAAATTATCTCGTATTTAAGAAAATAGTGTTTTATGAAATCTCCTATAACAAAGATTTTATATACTTATGAATTAAATTCTATTTGTTTTGAATGAATTTCAAAACTCTTTGATTGAAACAAAACATTTTAGTGGTTTCCTTTTTGTTACGATGCATTTCCACACATGCTAGTGATGCCCCAATATAATACAAAGGTTATGTTTGATGATATGATTATTCCATGCATGTTTTACCCATGTGGGAAAGATTATGATTTGATTTTGGCTATGCTTTAAAGAAAATATGTTTTGCTATGTTGCAAATAAAAGATGTTTATATACAAAATGTTTTAGCCTAAACGGCGGGTACATATGCCACATCAAATGTTGTGTGCATGATTAAACGATTCACCAATGCTGAGCGCGTATTGTTTACAATACCATTGTGTTACACTTGCCGGACATGTCGCGGACGGTAGACCGACAACCAAACGAGTCATAGGATGACTCACAGAATACCCATGTAAACTTATGATATGACTTTGAAATTGATTTGGATCCGTTGAGATCTTATGGTTTATGATGAACTATGAGAACTTGGAATTATCAATATAAAACCATTGAATTAAGTTTGAATGATAATATGATTTATCAAATGAAAAAGCATCTTTCAAAATGAAATTACTCAAATCAAAAAGGTTTTAATAACTTGTTTGACAGACACTAGTGTGTTATACTCAGCCATTTTGCTGATACTATGCTTTGTATGTTTTCAATGGTTTTGTTTTTAGAGTAAACCCCTATGGCGCCTCGACGAAGAATGGATATGCGAGCGGAAGATGAACCCGAGTTGGAGTATGAGTCCCCTTTTGTTTAGATCTCTTTATTGTATTTTAGAGACTATTAGTTTAGTTGTTTAGGTTTGGACTATTTTAAGGATGTATTTGAACTTTGGACTTATTTCGATTTGGTTGTAATTTTCCTATATTTTGGACAGTTAAGACTTCCGTTATATTGCTTTGGTTTGGTTCAAGTATTTTACTTGGATATTGGTTTCACTTCTAAGTAGCCCCCTTAATTGTTCTGGCAAAAGTAAGCTTCCGCTAGGTTAATACTAAATTACAATTAGTGTTTGCCTTCATAATTCGGGGCGGTTACATAGACATTGAAATTCACACGTCGACTTTTCATAGCATATCCATTAATGACTTCATTCAAAGATTTAAACTAATTGTTGAAGCCCCAAAAATATCTTATATACATTATTAGTAACGTTAACTAAGTACAAATAAAGAAAAATAGAAGCTAAGTTTACTCGTCTTCACTTGAGTGTTAAACTCAAGCTGCTTAAGTTCAACTGAAACAAGAGGGCTGGATTAAACACATAATAGACTTTACCTCTTACCCAATTTAGCTTAATTAATGCTAAGTACCATATTCTTTTATAAAAGAAAACATTTGCCTTTGTTTTCTCTTCGCTCCTAATTAATAAAAGAAAACAATTCAAATTTTTTTTTAATAGAGTATAAGCTTTACAAAAAGAGACTCAAAATCCTTAATCTTAATCTTTCGATTAATTGTTCCGAATTTTCAATTCAAACCATCTTTAATTCCTATACCTTTTTCGATTTTGTAATTTGTCGAAAATAATACACTTTAAAATATTATTTTGTTTAAAATTGTTTGATAAGAACTAAAATATTGTTTTATTATTTTATAGTCCGAACAGTAAAATTTTTATTATTATATTTACGGTTTTGCAGAAAGTTCCGTTTTAACGTTCTTCCTTAAACTAACAGTACTACCTACTATTTTAACGTTATAACTTTGATTTAATTATTTTATACCTAAAAGTGAGTCATATTTTTATGGGAAATTCCACGTGGTAACCCTAAGGATTTGGGTTTTCCACGTGGTAAGTTGTAACCAAAACTTTTAAAAAATCCATGCGGTAACCCGGAGGTTTACGTAATTGTTCCAACGTGACCTTTTTTTGCACAAACAATCGTTATCTTACGTTAATTTTGAAGTTTTAAGGCTGTTGTACGCCAATTTATGCGACTCACCATTTCAAATGCCATCAGTTTCAACTAGAGGTGTGCACATTGGGCCTCCGGGCCCGACCCTTTACTAGATGGGCCTTTAACGGGTCGGGCCTTTAACGGGCTGGACTTTTGAAGGGTCAATTTTTACTATGTACGGAGCGGGCTTAAACCGGGCTCTAGACGGGCCTTAAACGGGCTTTTCTCTTTGATAAATGTTGCTCAACATTCATGGTGGCCACTGCCTATTAATATCAGTGTTCGATCCCTGGTTGAGCTGAACATAGCAAGTATGTTTGAGCCAACAATGCAAGGAGAAGTAGGTCACTGCCTATTAATATCAATAATACTATTCAATTATTCAATATCAACACTTGCTACAGCCATATATATTCTATGTTTTAAGAAATTTAACCTAACAAGACTCTTAGCAAATCTAGATATAGACATATCCAAGCAAAGCAAATGAAAATAATCTGACGAACAAAATCTTGAAGCTCCACATAGAATCAAGCTACTCCAAGCATGACAGACCTCAATCCAAATGGTAATGCAAGAAAATTTGAAGAATTAAAATAAGCGGGCCAGGCCGGGCCGGGCCATCAAGCCTGGCCCGTTTAAAGCCCATTTTATATTTTGTAAGACCCGGCCCGGCCCGGCCCGTTTAAATTAGAGCCCGGCCCGACCCTTATCCGGCCCATTACACATGTATAGTTTCAACCTTTTTCCCCAAAACATAAACCACAACTATACCATCTGTCATCCAAATCGTATTTTCCCCCAAATCCAAAAGATTGTAGAGTTAGGGTTTATATTTTGGGGGAAATGTTGAAACTAGTCGGTTAAATTTGAATTGGTGAGTCGCTCGTACAACAGCCTTAAAGCTTCGAAATTATCGTTTGCTAACGTTTTGCTAAAGTTTTGTGTGCAAAGGTCACGGTGCAACAATTTGGTAAACGGCAGGGTTACCGCGTGGATTTTTTAATAGTTTTGGTTACCATGTGGAAAACCCAAAACTTCTGGGTTACCACGTGGAATTTTCCTATTTTAATTATTAACTTTTCTTTATCGTTCCAATTTTATCAAATGTCTCCAAAAAGATAACTTTTAAGCATAGTTTTAAGTAATTTTTTAAAGTAAACTATCATATTTTCATGATCAAACTAACCCATTATTTTAAAGAATATTCACTTGTACATATTAGAACAAAAATTTGATTAAATAAAATCCTTTCTATTTAACCCATGATGTTCATTACTTACACAAGCTAACCTTCTTCTACACTTGAATCTCTTAACACACACTTACATACTTGACACTCCACCTCTTACACGTGTACTTCAACACTCCAACTCTTACACATACACTTACATATTCCAAACCACTTGTACAAGTTGACCATCTTCCATACTCCTAACATTCTTATTCATACAACTTATGGATAAAAATTGCCCAAAACCCATTATAAACACCCCCCTTTGCCATGAGAACATTTCCACCTCCATCATCAATCTTTCTAACATTCTTTCGTATATCTTCTCTTTACTAAAATCTTACTAACTGATAATATTTTTCTAACGCGTCATTTTAACGCTAGAAATACAAACTAATCAAACAATATTTATACACCCTAAATACAACTATAACGAATATAGAGGTAAGTTGGGGATCGAACCACAAAGACAAGGGTAAGCAAGGTTAGGTGCAAGGTGTAGAGAGTGTAAATGATATGAGTGAAGGGTGTTTAGACTACACTACGAAAGCAATAAACAAGATTAAGATAAGCAATGGAAGACAAACGGGGATAGTAAGGATCCACCCTAGCTTGGTTCTAAGTACTTATGGAATGCTAGGTCAAGGGAGATCGAACGTGAATCGATCGTGACACTCTAGATAGCGAGGGGAAGTTGATGACCTATAGCCATGCGAACGACCCATAATCGCCTTATGTCTCACTTAGGAGTGGCAGGACAAGATTCACATCGAATATCAATCAAACAACCTACAACAAACCTCAACCCTAATCTAGCACATGAACAACAATCACCAAACCTAGGGTTTCACCAAACCAAAACCCCTAAGAAATCTACTCTAGCATATTGAGAGCAACTACAACTAAGAATAAGAAAGAAGACATAATTGAAAGCATTAGGGCAAGAAAGAAACTGGCAATAATGAAAGACAAAACAATAAACCTATCTATTCACTATACTAGAAGGCAATAAGAAAGCAAGAACAGATTTAGATGCAAATAAACAAGATTCAAAGCAATAATCAAAACTAGGAAGAACAAAACATTAAATGAAAATAATGAAAGATAAACAAAGCAATAAAGAGATGTAGAAAGATAAACTTACATAAACTAAAGTGCTTCAATGAAAGGAAATGAAATTACAAAGCTTGGAAGGTAAGGGAAAGCATAAAATCTATTCTAGAGCAATTGAATGTAAAGGAAAACAATAAATGATGTTCTTAATAGATGAGAGGGTTTCTATCTATAAAGGCATAGGGTTTACTTTCAGAAAAGTGCCCTTATATAGGCTATACAAGGTGGGAGGAAAAGCCCTAAAAGAATCCTACGTGGCTTAAGTTGGGAAGAAAACAATACGCTGAAATTTAACAGCAGTCGCCCGAAGGCAGAAATCCATTCGCCCGAATCCAGCCCATTCGCACAAATGGGTCTAGGATTCGGTATTTCCAATGGCTACATGATGTTTTGGCTTCGAGTGACATTCGACCGAATTTAGGGTGCATTCGACCGAATGGGTTGTTTCGCCCGAATGGTTGCTGAATTCGGTATAAAAAGAATGTGTGGAACTTAGTCTTGGGCTGCTGCACTAGCATTCGACCGAATCTAGGTCTTCTTGGCCATATGTGTCTTCAATCGAGCATAGAACGGTTTCCGGCCTTAGCGATAACTTCGAGGATAACCCGAAATACTTGTGAGAGCCTCAAAACACGTGCCTCTTCTTCGACCTTGATGTCTAAGCCTCGAACTCGATCTGATTTACCTCGAAATCTCCCGAAAATACCTGAAATAACCTCTAAACACCGTGGAGACAAGAGCAACGTAAAATCGAGTGTAAAACGGATAAAATCAATGTAGAACATCAAGACTCGACACTAAAGTGGGGACATAAATGTGCTTTTAAATCGAGCACATCACTAACTTAATACCATTATCATTAGTTGAAAAAACTTAAAAAGATGGAGCTTAGAATGCTCTTTATTTCACTTAAATAATCATCATTTTGGAGCATTATTGGGTTATTACTTTGGATACTTAATGTATCATTATTTTTGGAGTTTGGATTTATATGTTTTTTGGTTGCTTAGAAGATCATCATTCTTTTGGGATTTTGTGTTTTTTTATGTTATTTGTTTTTCATGTGTTTTAGATTGTATAAGATGGTTGTCACTAGAAATTCTCAACATTGTACTGAACCTACTGAGGTTGAAAGTATTAACACACTCATTCCTAAGAGAACAGAGGAAAAATGGAAGAAAAAGAAAACAAAGGTGGATGAAGGAAGAGCAGGGGTTCAAAGAACAAGGCTACTAGTCCGCAACAATTAGTTCATTGTAGACACGAAGGTTTCTCTTTATATAGTTATTATTTTAAATATTTTTCATGTTAATATTTTTTCATTTATTATTATTTTCTAATATATTAATTTATATGTTTTTAGAATCATTGCATCCAAAAACAACATCATCCAAACGTCAAAAATCCACTGATGTTGACACAGATATTGAAAAGCAATAATTTAGACAAACTCAATCGTTGCCTTCATGTTCTACTTCATCATCAAAACGTAGAAAGGGAAGATGCAAGTAATTGTATTATTATGTTTTATTGCTTAACGACCTTTGTATGTTTTTTTTAGTTTTGTATGTGGATTTGAATTATTATATTTATACTTATTATAATAGAAATGACTGTAGTTTTTGTTAACAAAATCACTGATATCGCAGAAGTACAAGATGAAGAGCTTTAAAATGAAGGTGCAAAATTGAATCTTTTTTTGTAAAATTTCATGTAACTTTACATTGTTTTTATGTTATTTTGCCTAGAATTTCATGTTATTTTTGAATATTCTTGTATCCATTGTCGGGCAAGTGTTAGGAATGAAAATTTCTAACACCTCTAAAAAGCTTGTAGACAATGTGGATGTATCAAAGAATTGTGCTGTTGTGAAAAGAGGTATAGGGATAAATCTAGTGCTTTGACACTACAACAAATTTAGCTTTTTGCGACATTGGATTTAGTGGCATTAAAAAAATGCCACTGATTCATATTTTTAGTGTAATAATTAGCTGTTTTTATTTTAAGTTCCACCATAAAGTTATTTAATGACACTTAATTTGGTCTTTAGTGGGATATGTAATTGTCACTATAGTTTATAGTGGCATTTGTGAGAAATGTCACTAGATCCTATGTCGCTAAAGCCTTTAGTGTGACTTGAATATGCCGCTAAAGGTTCTAATAAATGTCAATAAATCCTCTATATACACTATAGGAAATTTGAAATAGAGACATTTAAATTAAATGTCGCTAAATATATCCCACTAAAAGAAAATTATGTTGTAGTGTGAAGAAGAAGTCTAAGAGTCAGCAACACATAGCTGATCTTGAACATGAAGGTTGTTATAGGTTTATTTATTATATTTGTGCTTCTTTATTTTAACATATTTTATGTTACTAGTTGTGGGGCTGCGTGCTACACACACAGTCCCCCAAGTTATACTATTGAATTTCAAAATTTTATTTTATTCATTTCTATTAACAATATTACAAATAAAATTATTAAAATTTCAATGTCATAATATGAAGTATAATGATATACATGTGGATATGTGGTTGAAATGGTTGATCAATGTTATGGTTTGTGTTCAGATAATGTAGTTGCTTGATTCCAACATCTTTGACATGTACTCTCCAAAAAAACTGGAATAAATCATGGATTCATACACCCAAACAATTAGAATCACCATTAAGTAATCCTATTAGAATTAGGATTATGATAGTTTTAAGAGGTATCATAAAGCGAAAGTAGTAAACTTGAGTCAACAATACTTCATGAATTTATTATGAAAGCTACCTGATTCCATGTTAAGGCTCTACATTAAGTGCATGGCCTATACAATCCAATCTAAGTCAAGAGGATATGACCAATTGACCACTACTACATAATTGGCTTTAGGTAACACCCAAAAAGTATTACATAAAGTACTTAAAGTGTTACTATAGACCTAAGGTAACACTTTTTTGGGTGCTACATCTGCCTGTGTTACCTATGCTCTTAGGTTACACTTTTACATGCCTATGGTAACACTTTTGCAAGTGTTACTTTAAATAATGTTAGGTAACACTTTTTTGCATATGTATCACTTTCATAGTGTTACTTATTACTCCCTCCTATTCACCGTACTTGTCCCATTTATTTTTTGGCACTATTCACTTATCACTCTAATTTGTATTTTACTCTTAATCTATAAGTTAAAACATAGTCATGTGGGATCTTGTTTGATTCGTCGCAATACAAGGATTATTAATATTAACTTTTTATAATTTTTAATTAAGAATAATTTGAGATATTAAGGGTTAAAATATTGTCTCGGCAAGTGTGAAAAACTAAATGGGACAAGTAGGGTGAATAGGAGGGAGTATATTTTATGTAACACTTTTTTATCATTAGGTAACACTTTTTAGTCTCATCAATTAAGCTAATGTAACACTTTTTCATAATGTATCACTTTGAACTACTTTATGTAACACTTTGTTGAGGATTAGGTAACATTTTTTTTTCATATTAGGTAACACTTTTTCATTTAATCAATTAAGCTAATGTAACACTCTATGATTATGTAACACTTTTAATAATAATAATAATAATAATAATAATAATAATAATAATAATAATAATAATAATAATGCCAAAATAAATCAAAATCAATCACAAATTGTATAATCTACATTATCATTCATACATACATTATATATATATATAAATATATATATATATATATATATATATATATATATATATATATATATATATATATATATATATATATTTATATATCTATATAATAATATGTTGTAGGAACTTGATTATACAACTAAAATATACTCAATACATCTATACATGTTCGTAAGAACTTGATTATACAATTAAAATACAAAATATAGTGTGAAACTACATCCCTTATTGCTCTTTCTCATTGTGATCTATGTGTGCTTCTTCCTCGCATGCAGCTTCATCATCAATGATATGATTTGTTTCTATTCTCCCCTCTTGAACCTGTATCATATTATTGAAATTAAAGACTATATCAAAGAAGCAATTAACTATAATATGAACCCCTATGAGTGACAACACAAATACCACTCGATGACATTTAAAAACCACAATAAAACAAAACCCAATAAGCGTAAAAAAAAAACAATCCACAAAACCCAAAAAAAAAAACCTATTTAAAGCACCAACTAAGTTTAATTATAAATTTACAGAAATTTCGACAGCACCTCCTTTGTATTTTGAACTATATCCATATTTGAAAAATAAAATTTCCATCACAAAATCACAACCAGCTATATAACATTTCATACCATGTTAATATTTGAATAACCGTCGACCAAAAAATTTCAAGTTTTTTCATTCTAATTCAATTTCCAACAAATATGAAATTGACAACTAAAAACATATTATCATTAAATATATAAAAAAAACCTATTTAAAGCACCAACTGAGTTTAATTATAAATTTACAGAAATTTCGGCAGCACCTCTTTTGTGTTTTGAACTATATCCATATTTTAAAAATAAAACTTCCATCACAGAATCACAACCAGCTATATAACATTTCATACCACGTTAATATTTGAATAAACGTCGACCAAACAATTTCAAGTTATTTTCATTCTAATTCAATTTCCAACAAATCTTTTTCTACTTTCTTTGTACATAAGAGCCTGAGACGGTGACTTATTCTCTTCATCCATTTGTTGCTATCAATGAATATTAATACATTATTAAGGCCAACAATCTTTTGTAATACCCTAAATCATGATTACTATCATGAAAAATACTTAATGAGTAGAATAGATAAAATAATTAAAAATTCAATTACCAATTCATATTCCTTTCTTGCAAAGCTCTTTGGACCCATAGTGTGTCTATCAATCTGATTCATACAATCTTTTGAAAAATACTTAATGAGTAGAATAGATAAAATAATTAAAATAATTTTATATTGAGAGTTAAAAAGAGATACCTGAATTTCATTCAAATTCCAACATTCAATTAAACCTTTATTTAATATAAAGGCAGGACATTAGCAGTCTTTCAGTCTTTGTTTTGCTATCTAATAATTGATCTCCCTTTCACTTGGCATTTTAACTTTTAACTGATGTTGTTTACTACTTTGTGCACATCTGACTACCTCGTAGTAGTTGTTTCTTGAAATGTTGACGTGGTTTGTTATATCTTATGAGATTTGATATTGCATAGGAAGCAAATTTGGCATTTTATGAAACATTCACTTACTTGGATACCATCGAAGATTATGATGAAGCAAAAAATTAACATGCTCCTAAATTATGAAATTCATCACAAGTTGTCCCACGCCGGTTACCCATGTTTATCTCACCGTCTACCCTACACTAACACCACTACTACTTCGTTCCTAGTTTAATTGTTTTATGAATTAATTAATTTATTATTTTTATATTTACTAGCTTGTTGAATACTCATACATGACCAATTAGTCTTTTCAATGCATTTCCTATTAACCCCTCTCTTCTCCACTATCATCCAAACTAACAATTAAACAAAATTATTCTTGGGTTTTAGTCCAAATTTCATTACATTATTTTTTTTTTACACTTTTATACATTAAATTTGCCTTATTTTCAACATTAATTGCATATCATTGAAGCAGAATACAAAATTATTCTAATTTCACAATTGGAGTGGGGGTTCATTGATATAAATAATAGCCTTCACAATACAATTTCATGGCATAGCAAGAATCAGCAAATCAACAACAAGCTAAAACAAAAGTGTAACTATACACGAAATTCCAAAAACACAGCAAATTAAAACTAGGTTATTGAAGCAAAATCCAAACCATAACTACTAATTAAACAATATGAATCGTATTGGGAGACTAAAGACGGAAATTTACTTACCACAGATTTAAAGGGGGATAACGAGGAAGAACCAGCGGGAGGATCTGACGTAGACGGTGGGTTGAATCACGGCCGGTGAAAGGGAAGATCAGATTCTGGGGTGAAAGTGATGATCAGTCACTGGCCTACTGGTATGCGAGATAATTTCGTGATCAGTTACCTGAGATTCAAAATTCTGGGTTGATCGCGAATGATTTTGAGGAGACGCAGCAATACGAATGATTATGCAGGATGCGGGATTCTGGGTTGATCAGTTAAGGGACGCAGCAATACGGTTTCTGGGTTTATCGGGGATGAAGAGACACGGTTTATCGGGGATGATCAGTTATGAATGATGCTTGTAGTACCATTTATATGTTTTATTTTCTTTGGAATAAAAGAATAAGTTTATTATTATTCTCTCTTTAAATCAGATTTTGATATTGGTGATCTATCTTTAAATTAGATTTTAAATTTGGTAACATTATATAATCAAATCAAATTCTTTTAAAGTTTTCTATTCTTTTTTATAGAAAAAATTAGATTGAATAATTTTGTTTAAAAAAATAGTTTGGGTAATTATATGGAACTAAAATATTAAAGAAACTAACGTGAAAAGTAACTATTTTGAAATTTTAATTTTTAGATAAAAAAAATTAAACTTAAGAAGATTAGTTTTGCAAATGTGTTAATTAATAAAATGAAAATGCAAATTTAAAAATGTTACACAATAATGTTACCAAATTTTAAGGTGTTACATTAGTGTTACCAATTTTAAGGTGTTACATATTAATGTTACTAAAATTTAAAGTGTTACATATTAGTGTTACCAATTTTCTAAATGTTACTTATGTTAGTGCTACCAAATTAATAAGTGTTACATATTAGTGTTACAAAATTAAAAAGTGTTACATGTTAGTGTTACCAAATTAAAAAGTGTTACATATTAGTGTTACCAAATTAAAAAGTGTTACATATTAGTGTTACTTATCTAAAAAGTGTTACACATGTTACTTAAAGATAAAGTGATACAAAAGTGTTACCTAAAATTTTCTAAAAGCTAGATTTCAAAATGTGTTACTAGTTAGTGTTACTTAAAGCTAGGATCATCTAAGTCACCAAATTAACACACAAAAGAACTAGTGCACCAAAACCTAAAAATCAAAAAAATCTTATTTTAGAAAATTAATAAAAATAGGATCATTTACCAATTACAGCCTCTAAGTTTACTCAATTTCAAATAAACGGCCGCGAACTTTGTTTATTACCAACTACAGCCTCCAACTTAACAAAGATGACATCGAGACAGCCAACACACCCCATTTTTTACCCTTTTTTTGGCTGGTTTGGTTGTCTCGATGTCATGTTTGGTAAGTTGGAGGTTGTAGCTGGTAATAAACAAAGTTTGCGGCTGTTCATTTGAAATTGAGTAAACTTAGATGCTGTAGCTGATAAATCATCCATAAAAATATGGAAACGAAGATAGTAGCAATATATGACTGCGAGATAGTAGCAATAGGAAGCAATAAGCGTACAACATGAAATTTCAAGTCCTAATTCTAGGCGGCATTTGAACATCTCAAGTAGCACAACAAGAAAAACCATGCAATTCATTTGTTTCGTTTGTTTCTACATTCTAAATTTACTAACACATAACTATAGTACATGCAAGAAACAAAAACTTTGAGTCCGTTACCCATTACGTTACAGTCCTTCATTGTAGTCAAAGAAAAATGAATCTCATCCCTACATCTCCAAAAAGGTTTGAATCACGAATATCTGAATTCATTTATGCCCATTGAATTTTTAGAAATGCATAAAGGGGAAACAAGACCAGGATAAAAAACTTCATAATTCTAACTATTGACGACTAATTTGTAACAATAAATCAACTCCAAGTAAAACAATTTCTTATACTGCTTCGTTATTCCAGTGTTCTGTAAACAATTTGGAGATTAAGGTATATGAAAAGAGGAGCTTTTAGCAGGAAATGTGAGGGTCAGGGTAGATGAAAAGAGGAGCTTTTAGCAGGAAAGGTGTAGGTCAAGGTAGATGAAAAGAGGAGTTTTCAGAAGGGAAGGTGAGGGAAAATGAATAAACTAAGGAGGATTCATAGAGGAAAGGTGAATGTGAAGTAATGAACAGCGAAAACATAAAACATAGAGCAATCTGATTTTCACCATATACACATGGCAAAAGTTACAAGCAACTATTCATTAGATGAAAAAATGAATAGTAAAAATAGTTTCTTGTTTTTAATATGTAAATTAGTTATGGGACCGCGTGCTATGCACGAGGTCCCCTAAGTTACACTATTAGCTTTGACAATGTAAATACACTTCTATTAATTTATAACACAATCACGCAATTGCTATTTAATCGTGACTTATAAGTCTTTATTTGTCATGATAAATATTTACCCGAGAAATAAATTGTGGCACAAATTTTTGGTCACGATAAATATTTCGTTGTGACATAATCTTTAGTACAACTATTTGTTTGCCACAAAAAAATTAAATTTTCCGTGGCAAGATTAGTGGCGCAAGTGCTTGTTTGCCACAATATTAATTTACCCGTGGCAAAAGTGTTTGTTTTCCACGGTATATATTTACCCGTGGCATAATTTGTGGCACAAGTGCATCTTTGCCACGATATATATTTACCCGTGGCAAAAAATTTGGGTATGGTTGTGATATTGTCTTGAAACCTTTTATTTTCCGTGGCAAGATACAAACTTGCCACGGATTTTTAATTGCCGTGGCATAATTAGTGGCACAAGTGATGATTTGTAGTAGTGAAATTTATATATGAAGACCTATAAGCAATGAACAAGAAACGAAAATCAAGTGTGAGAAAACAATCATATAGATCAACAAGCAAAGATCAAACCACCCTAAAATCTAAGTAATCAAAACACCTAAATTTCTAAATAACAAGCCGTAAACACAAACTCAAAGATCAAGCAACAAGATGAATGTAAACTAAATTGAAATAGAAAAATCACCAACCCTAATATCTAAACAATGCTTTAACTGCAATCACCAACTGCAGAAAGAAGATCAAAGATATAACGAAGACTTTGAGTCCTTTATCAAAAAAAATAATTGCTTTCTCATAATTTATTGATTCATCCTGCATAATAAACCCCAATTACCCAACATCACACAATGAGCAAAATAACCTCAATTATCCTAAATTTTTATTCGAAAAAAAAAGAAAAAAAAACTCTTAATGATCCAAAATGAAGAAGGGAAAAGTTAAAAAAATGGAGAAACAAAAGATGTGCTTACCTTCAACAATGGATGCGTCGTGGCCTCGTGGGGTAGAGGACTGGTGCGGTAGGTTTTGACCAACAAAGAGTAACCAAAATCATAAATTCAGCAATGAACAAGAAACAAAAATCAGAGTGTGAGAAAACAGTCATATAGATCAAGAAGCAAATATCAAACAACCCTAAAATCTAAGTAATCGAAACCATAACCCCAATTATCCTAAGTTTTCATTCGAAAAAAAAGAAAAACAAACTCTTAATGATCCAAAATGAAGAAGGGAAAATTACAAAAAATGGAGAAGCAAAAGATGTGCTTACCTTCAACAATAGATGCGTCGTGGCCTCGTAAGGTAGAGGACTGGTGCGGTAGGTTTGGTCTAACAAAGAGTAACCAAAATCATAAATTCAACAATGAACAAGAAACAAAAATTAGAGTGTGAGAAAACATTCATATAGATCAAGAAGCAAATATCAAACAACCCTAAAATCTAAGTAATCGAAACCCCCAAATTTCAGAATAACAAGCCCTAAACACAAACTCAAAGATCAAACAACAAGATGAAAATAAACTAAATCGGTACAGAAAAATCACCAACCCTAAAATCTAAACAATGCTTTAACTCTCATCACCAAAGTAGATCGAAGATCAGAACTTTGAAAGTAAAATTGGAAAAAGGTTAGAAACCTAACCAGATTCCAAAAATCAGATGACAAAGCTTGGGGAATTAGTACTTTCGTAATCGAAGTTCACACTGCAATCTAACGAACACTCACTCCATTTCTTTCCCCCTCTTGATACGCCCGACGAACCCAAAGTCCCTTGCCCTAATTTGTTGAAGAGATAAAGAAACTAGAGTGTGTTTATGGGACGAGCAGGATCAAATTGAAGATGTCTCAAGGGAGTGAAATGAGATGGAACGGAAGAATATCAGGAAGAAACAAGAAAAGGACGTGAACATGACTTTTACTGTTCATAATGAACTGTATTTCTATCTTCCCCTCGTTCTATATTTAGCGGGATTATTTGATCATTTATTTTTACTTTTCTTAGATCTTATTTTATATGTATTTTAGAGTGATTGATGCAAAATACATCAACATTATCCAAACCTCAAAAAACCGTTGATTTTGATAAAGGTGTTGAAGAGGAATTGAGACAAACTCTTTCGTTGCCTATATGTTCTACTCCATCATCAAAACGTAGAAAAAAGAAATAAAGCCAGTGAAGATATTATTATGTTTTCATGATATTATTAACTAATGTTTTATTATTAGTTTTCTTCCGTATAATTTAATGTTACGTTTCCTAATTTTTATGTTACTGTTATTTGTTTTTCATGTTATTTCTACGCAATTCCAAAAATTATTGTAGAGCAAGATTTTGGATTTGACTCATTGAGACAGCTGAAGACCAAGCTGTAGCAACACAACGTGAAGCTATGGAAGTTGAATGTCAAACTGACAATCCAATTGATGGCCAAATTCAAGATGATGCTAAATTTGATGATCAATCTAAATTGGATAATGATAAAAGTAGAGATGATCCGTCCAAAGAAGGTATCAAAATTTAAATTAATTAAATATTCATATGTTCAGTTAGTATTTAATAATATAAATATAAGTTATAAATTTATTTCGCAGTTGAGGTTGGACGAATTCCACATCCTGGAAATGAAGTTGCATAATTTAATTTTTTTATTGTTTTTGCTTTGCTTAATTTAAATACATGTTGCTTTTAACTAGTATCCAATTTAATAACTATGCTAAACATTATTCCTACTGTTAAATTCAAGATGATGCCAAATCTGATGATAATGCCAAATCTGATGATGAATGCCAATCAAATAATGATGAAGTTGAAGATGATCAATTGAAAGAAGGTATGAAAATTTAAATTAATTAAATAATTACATATTTAGTTTTTTTTTTCATCATAATAATAATTTATAAATTTTTATATATGCAGTTGAGGCTGCAAGTAAGGCCCAAGTGGCAAACAAAGGTGCATAATGTAGTTTAGTTATGTGAAATTCATGTTACTTTTAAATGTTGCTTTTATCTATTGTCATAATTTGTTACTGTAGATAAAGTTAATGTGGATGAGCAAGCAGAAGATGATTCCATTTTTGAATATGAATCACTTTCTAGTGGACATGAAGAAAATGAGGAAGATGAAGAAGGTATGCAAATTATATATTATTATTTAATTTTATATGATATATTATATTGCGTTTATTATGCATTAAAATATTTGTAGATGAAACGACTTATAATGATAATGAAAATTAAGAACCTGTAAGTCTAAGATATTGTTAAATTTTTTAAATTGTTATTTGTACATTATAACATGAAGTTAGTACTTTTATGTATAGTGTTGGGGAAATGAGGTAGTTAAAGGTATGAAATTTATTTTTGTGTTACTTTTCAACAATTTATTATTTTTAAAGTGTTGTATAATGATTTAAATATATCAAAAAAGTTTCAAAGCTCGTGTCATCAAAGATTTTCACTAGTTCAAGTTCAAGTTCAGGTGAAAATGAAACTGCAATTGATGTTCAAAGTGAATCGAAAAATGATGAAAATGAGGAGGAAGGAAAAGGTAATGTGTTAAATATGTATTTTTCTTTTTTGTGGGTTTCTTGTATCTTTTAATTATTTGATGTTGCTCAATAATTTTTTCTATTTAACTTATATCATAAAGGCATTAAAGTTTTCTTTTTTTCTATTATAGAAATTGAAGCAAAGAAGAAGATTGTGAATAGAAGGAAATGAAAACAAGCAACAAGTTTGCATTTTAAGAACTTTAACTTATATAAAGTTTTTTTTTTAGATTTCTTTTTAATAAATTGTTCTTTTTTTGTAGATGTTCAAAGTCAATCAACTTCTATGTTGACTAGAAGACGTGCTTTACAATTAAGTATACAAAAAAAAACTCTTGTTCACAAAACTATGCAATTGGGAAACCATAATTTGAAGAAGGATGTTGCATCCTCGTCTGTTGTTAAATTTGAAGAGTAAGTGATCTTAAATTGTTATTTTTATTTTTTTTTTGTATGATTCTCTATGTATGTATCTTTTAAAAGAGTTGCTATCAGTAATAAATATGTGGTTTTTTGATATGGAATGCAAAAAGAACCCTTTCATTTGCTATCAAATGGTGGGGGGCTTATGCTCTTAGGCTATATGATGTCTTTAAAACCAATAGAAGACTTAAAAGAAATAGGATTTCATGGCTTTTTACATATTAATTTATTGAAAAGTTTCCATGGTATTGTGCCCTGGTTCATTAAACAATACGACACTGAGACAAGTGACTTTATTGTGAATCAAACCACGAGTTCACAATAACAACATCTGATATTTGTGACATTTTTGGTTTGCCAATTAGTGAATCAAACGCTTTTATTGAAACTAGCAGGCAAAGGAAGAACAATCCTGATTCTTATATGATTGAGCAATGAAGGGAGAAGTTGGATGGTTGTAACAAAAGGGAGATATTGTCGCAAAAATTGTTTGATAAAGCTCGAACTAATTTAAGGGATAGTGGAGCAGATTTTAAACGGTTCTTTATAATGTATGTGATGGTGATGTATTTGGCGTCCACTCCTCACAAATAAGTGGATTGGAGCCTTGTTAAGCCATTAGATGATGTTGATGCGATAACATCTTTAGATTGGTGCGGATGGGTTTTGAAAAGGCTAAGGGAAATGTTAAAAGGGCACAAAATAAGGAATTGAAATACATTCCAGTTTGTGTTACTATCTTGAAATTAGCGTTTAATCACAGATTTAGCATGAGGGGAGTTTGGGATTAAAAAGAATTACCTCTAGTGCAACATTGGACGTATGATTTGTTGAAAGACAAGGCTAAATCTGAGTTAAAAGCAAGGTGTATTGGGCTTGGGGAGTTTGATTCTACTACATACCCAATTTGTTCAAAGAAGGTGCAAAGGAACACTATTCATCAACGAAATGTGCTACAAGAAGATTATTTGTCGATTCCTTTGCCGCAAGGGTATAAGATGGTTACCGATGAGTAAATTTGTAATGAGTTTAAAGATGTGAGTTTACTTTTAATTTACTTAGTATTGTTATGTTTTATGTCTTTTAAAACTTTTAAACGTTTCGTTTTAAGAGTTTCATGTTACTTTTGGCAAATATTTCTAAGTTTAGTTTTACTGATTTAAGTTTCATGTTCTGTGTTATAATTATTGTTACTATTCTAAATAGTTTTGATTTTCAGTGATTATAGTTTCATGTTCATGGTTGCAAACAGTTTTAACATCATTTGTTTATATCAAAATAGTTTTACATTACTAATTTAAAATTTTATTGTTTCTTTCTGACTATTTTGATGTTACTTTTTATCATGAAATTGTTGAGGAATTAGCTAAGATGAACAGGAACATGGATATTGTTACTCAGTATCACATGAATAACTTCAAGAGATTGAAAGCAATGGCTACTCAAGCCACAACCTCAACTGCGGAAAAACAGCGGAAAAACTCTTTATCCCCAACCATTGTACAATGTCTTTAAAACCCGAATGTGTGGAAGGAAATTGATGATGTGGTGGAGAAACTTATGGATGTTAAGACACGAGCGTCTAACATTGACTTTCCGTCATTTGACTTAGGTTTGGCAGAGTTTGAGAATGTTAATGTTGCACAAGCAAAGATGAAATGAAAAGTTGATAAAGGCAAGAAAAAGATGTATTGATGAATAAAAGAAATCTGAAATGTTGTCTTTAAAAACTCTTTTATTTAATCTTTTATTATGATGTAGTTTTTTATAAAACTTGAATGACTAGTTAGTTTTGCGATGGTTGTTAGATATTATCCATTTTGAAAACAGTGATACATTAGTAACTATTTTATGTTTTATTTAAATGTATATTTTATAATATTCTGGTGTTTGTTTCAATTTATGCTATATTTAAATACCATGTGTCATCACTTGGTTACTTTTGAAAGTAAGAATAAATGTTTTATAAAGTTTAGCGACCTTTAACTTGCAAAAAGTATCATTTATTCATGCTATATATGATTCTTAGAAATTTAATAGTAGTAGTACTTTGTTCATTATTCATTAGATTACATAAATATTTCATAATATTCATACGAAAAATAAACCTTGATGTTCAATTATATTTTTCACAATATTCATAGCCATAGTAGAAAGAAACTCGTGCAATGCACGAAGTTTCTAATAGAGATGCAATTACATGCTATCAATATAAAATTATAATATTTCTTATAAAATAGGTAGAGAATTTTAGAATATATAGTGCTTCTAATGAAAAACTTCGATCATTAATTAATTT
Source organism: Amaranthus cruentus (assembly GCA_019425755.1). Lineage (NCBI taxonomy): Eukaryota > Viridiplantae > Streptophyta > Magnoliopsida > Caryophyllales > Amaranthaceae > Amaranthus > Amaranthus cruentus. The sequence goes on along the minus strand of CM033451.1, from coordinate 9,208,917 downwards.
GGGTTAATCTTCCAACAATGTTGTCGTAATATTTTTTGTCATTATCAAAATAATTTTTGATTATCATGTATATTTTTATTCTTGTTGAAATGTTTTAGAAATTAAAATTTTCATAAAAAAATTTATTAATTAGAAAATATTTCAACATAAAAAAAATTATATATTCTAAGAAACTTTAAATGGAAATCTTATATGAGTAGCTTTTAAATTTATAAATATAATATTCCAAAAAAATTTAACAAATTATATCTAATTACGATATACCACACATATATTATAAGAATAAGTTAATGTTAAATAAGGTAAGAATTATTTCATATGGCAAATCCCTATGAGAATGCTATGTGGAATTTTACATTCTTTTTATTAGATTGTATGATTATATCTAATTACGATATACCACTCATATATTAAAAGAATAAGTTAATGTTAAATAAGGTAAGAATTATTTCATATGGCAAATCCATATGAGAATGTCATGTGGAATTTTACATTCTTTTTATTAGATTGTATGATTCATTAGATTACATAAATATTTCATAATATTCATACGGAAAATAAACCTTGATGTTCAATTTTATTTCTTAGAATATTCATAGCCATAGTAGAAAGAAATATTTTCCTAGTAGAAAGAAACATAATTGTAGTCGACAGAAACATAAATATCTCCAATTACATTTTTAAACAAGGTTAGCTTTAATGATAAAAACAACAATGTTAGCTTCAATGATCTTGATGTCTGCAGTAGCATCTTCTTCAACAGCAACACAAAATGTTGATTTATGTGTACCTAATCAAAGTTGAAAATAACAAATTTTAATAGAATATTAATTTGATAAATGAAAAATCTTACCAAAAAGATAACAAAATACTTTATAAATCACGACTTGCTTGATCTTGTAGTCCTTTTGCTGCTTGTATCGTTTTCCCAATAAAAGAGCTGTATAATATAAATAAAAAATAATAATAAACTTTTGATAAGAAATAAGTTCAAAAATACAAGGACTTACTTTTTGTTCTTATCTAGGCATGTACGACTATTATGACCAGCGATCTTTCCACATGTTTTACAACGCTTTGGAATTATAGACCTATGAAACTCTTTGTTATTAGTATCACTTTCTTTTCTAGTGTCCTTATATGAAGATACTTTTGGATTTTGGATGCTAATAAGTTCGGTTGCTTTACAACCAACAAAATCCTCTAAATCTTGATATTTTGTTTGTTTACTAAATTGTTTTTCTTTTCTAAAACTTCACTTGAATAGTCTTTTAATTTCTCCAATAAATCTTGAAGATCATTTATACTACTTTCAGCTAGACCAACACAAGGATGAACTTCGTTCCAAACATCCCCTAATATTCTTTTTATTGGATCTTCAATAATGGAATAAATTAATTGTACTCCATTAACATCATATACAGGAGTTTTTAAAGCAAGTTTAGTCCACCTACTCAAAATGTGTTGTTCAGACAATTTATTAATGCCCTTAGCATTTTAAACCCACAGAGAATGCCTATAGAAAATTTCAACACGTCAAAACATCGTACCTGAGCAATCCACCTCAAGTGTTTTTGGATTAAAGACAACCTTAAAAAACCCTTTTGTTATCCTAATAAATCATTGAAAAACATTCTTTACCATTTTCAACATGATGTTTGTCCAATCCAATTCAAAACAGGCAGCGCAAATTTCAGCTTGAAAATCATAAAAAGCAGCAAGAGTATATATAGAAGCGACATGTTTTTCCATCATTAATGGTGTCTTAAGAGATAGAGTAAACAACTTATCCTTAATTTCAAGTATTTCTAGTTTATGACGTTGTGCGTCTAGTGCGCTTTGAAATCGCATTTGAAGCTCGGCTAAAGTGAGAAATTTGTTTTATCCTTATGTAGTCCTAAAGAAACCACCCATATAAATAGATCCGAAATAAGCAGGAACCCACATTTCTCTAATTTTATACATAGTTGACAACCAAACATTTTCATCTAACTTTTGTTCCTTATAATCAAATAGAAATTTTGCCCAATCAGATTCAAATTCATATCGCTCATTGTCCTTATTATACACCAAATAATTAATCCGTTTAAGAAAATTTTCATCACTACGCAATTCAACAGATGTTTTATCCTTCAACTTTATGTGCCACACACAAAACTTATGAATGGAATTTGAAAAAACAGTCGGTAAAACAATCTTAACAGCGAGGTCTTGAGCAGTAATGATAGAATACGGTTGTTTCCCCCCCATAGCATTCAAAGAAGTCTGAAAAAGGCATGTATGTGAAGCCACATCCTCCTTGCTACTTAAACAAATGGCAAATGTAACACACTGCTTATGGTTATCTACACCCGTAAATGGCACAAACACTAAATTATACTTATTAGTGCTATATGTAGCATCTATAGATATAGATTCACCGAAAACAGCATAATTTCTTCTACACGTACCTTCTGCCCATAGTGCTAAGCATACTGATTTGGATTCGCCAACATTGATCAATTTCTTCTAACTGAACCTGAAAAAGAGAATTACATATACATTTCAATAAAAAGATTCTCTTATATTTTAAAAAATAACACTAATAAAGTACAATGTAAATCATTTACACAACAGTGATTGTTCAGCATTTATTTCAGTAAGTTAGCTTCTAACAACATTTTTTTTGAATACAATGAAACAATTATACATCATAAAGCAACACTGAAATTACCGAAAATTATACCAAACAAAGTATTAATAAGTTGTAAATATATATATTTATAGTTCTAATTAGTTGACAAACATTCAAATTTTAAACGTTTATTACTTTGCTACTACTTTTGCGAAAGTCCAAGCATTTAATTTTACCAAGTTTGTACTTGCGAAAGTCCATGCGATCGATGCCTCCGAATCTGACGCCAGTCCAAGCATTGAGACCCTCAAAACACCTAATGCTAAAAGGACATAAATCATCACCCAAAACACAATGAAGGCGATCCTTTGTTTTTAGCTTACCAAGTGCCAAGAGCCAACAACAAAACCTCGTCTTTGGAATAGAAATAGTATTCCAAACTATAGAATGCCACTTAACTTGTTGGTGGAGCGAAAAGGTTTCAGCATAAATCTCATTAATTGAATAACTATCACGAAAGATCCAATTTTTCCATGTGTCTTTAACAGCACAAAGTTTTTTCATTGCCCAGCCAGCAGAAGGTTGAGCATTATACAACTCCCTGCGCCCCCATTTAGTGTACACTCCATGTACCCAACGCACCCACAAAGAATCCTTCATAATGTGTATATTCCAAGCCATTTTTCCCACCGCAATTTGACTCCAAGTATAAATGTCCCTAATACCCAATCCACCAAATTTCTTAGGCTTACAAACAGCTCTCCATTTAACCATACCCGGTTTATGGGACTCAGCAATACGAAACCATAAAAAGGACCGACAGATAGCATTAATACATCGGATAATCTTCTTAGGCAGAATAAAAATCTGACACCAATATGAAGAGATCCCCATCACAACTGAGTTAATAAGCTGTAGCCTAGCTGCATAAGAGAGGTGCCTGACTTGCCAGCCCCTAATTTTGCTAGTCATTTTATCAGCTAAGCATTCGCATTCAGCAATTGACAATCGTTTCAAGGAGAGAGGGACACCTAGGTACCGGAAAGGGAGAGACCTAGAGGATAAATCAGTAAACTCCTGAATAGCCACTTTAGTAACAGGATCCAAACCGACTGTATAAATGGCGGACTTAGAAGTATTGGCTTGGAGTCCCGAAGCCGCAAAAAAGGACTGAATACATTGATACAAAATTTTCACCGAGGCCAAAGCCTCTTTACAAAAGAGCATCAAATCATCTGCAAAACAGAGGTGTGAGAGTTTGGATCGTCTGCATCGAGGTTGAAATACATAAACATGTTCAACACTTTTTAAAGACCTAGAAAGATACTCCATTCACAGTACAAAGAGCAACGGAGAGAGAGGGTTGCCTTGCCTAAGACCGCGCTTAGCTTGGAAGGAAGAAGTAGGACAACCATTAATCAGGAGCGTGTAGTTAGTAGCAGAAATACAAGCCATGACTATGTGAACGAACTGAAGAGGAAAGTTTAGTGCAATCATCATGTATTTAAGAAAATACTAATCTATAGTATCGTATGCTTTACACATGTCAATCTTAAACAGACAACTAGGAGGACTATGTTGCCTAGAATACTGCTTGACCAGATCCTGGCATAAAAGGATATTATGCATGATACTTCTATGAGCAACGAAGGCCCCATGGGCTGGATCAATCAAACTACCAAGCACCAACTTCAATCTGGAGCAAATAAGCTTAGAGATGCACTTGTAGATAACATGACAACAGGAGATAGGGCGATAATCACCTGGGTGTGAGGGGCAGCTCACTTTAGGAATCAAAGTAATTGTCGTGGTGTTCCAACTCCTAGGCATCCTACCACTGAGAAAGAACTAATTAATGGCCTCCATAATGTCCTCCCCTACAACTTCCCAAGCCGCTTTATAAAATTTGTTGTTAAAACCATCCGGCCCAGGAGCTTTATCCTCCGGTATGCTCCACATGGCCTCCTTCACTTCCTCTTTACTAAACGAGAGACTCAACAGATCTGTTTGAGGATCAGAGAGTATAGGACCCTCACAAACAATATCCATACGAACCTTAGCCCGATCAAACTCCGCACAAAATAGATTGACATAAAATTGACGAAGCTCAGCTTGAATAATAGAAGGATGCGTAGTAACCTCCCCTAAGGGAAAGATGGGCAATTCTATTCACTCTCTCACAATGCTTGATACTTTCGTGGAAGAAACGTGTGTTATCATCCCCTAGTTTACATTATTGATAGTTGTAAGTTAATATTTAGAACCATTTGTCTAAAAATGTAATATATAATTGACTTTTATAAACAGTAGTATAAATGTTTGGATTAAAAAAGTAACAATCCTACCAATTTATTGACCAAGTAAGATAGGTCATTGTGGGTTTTACTAAACCCAAAGGAACTATATCTCAAACCATGTAAAGGGATGTAATAAAGTCTAAACCTAACTATAATAAATGACCTTGAGGCCAAAACCAACTAAATTACAAACCAAACACATACAGAAACTAAAAAAATTTCCAAGATAAGTCAACGAAATCAAATTATTATAAAACTTCACTATAGACCACATGGTCTCTACAACAACTATCTAACAAAAAACTGACAATCCTCAAAGAATGGTCTAGTGTCAATCTGCGAGGAATATAAAAGAAGGAAATAATAGGGAGTCAAAATATACACAATAAGAAGAAGCAATAAAAATAAACAAAACATAATAAAAAAACGATAAAATAATTAAAAACAATATTAGTAGTCCTAGTTCGTTTTGTGCACATGGCGTCTAGTTGAGAGGAACCTTATAGCTCTACGGCTATGTCGCAATCACGTGAAGCTAGTCAATATCACAATGACAACACGAGTCAAAATAGGGGGTAGGAGACAATGTCCCTCTACTCCGTCAATGGCCAGTCCGCGAACCCGGTCCATCGACTCATATCGAATATCAATATAAGTAATTAATAAGTTTGATTCAATAATTTTTAATATGAAAAGAGCTTTAGTATAACTATATTCAAGAAAAGTAGTTTGGTCAAATCTTTTTAAGGGGCTGCAGCCACTCACCAAACACGACGCTTTAATGAGTCAAAACTGGTTCACCGCAATCAACTAGACAGGTTCCTCAACAAGGTCATCTTTTGAAGCAAAACAATAAATATAATATCTCAAGGTGCATTCGATGCTCTATTATACTAACATATCACTTTTTACACCTCCTCCTAAAAATGTGTTATAATCCAAGATTATGTTTCATTACGACAACATCCATAATACTGATCTATAAAATACCCTTTCCACATAAAAGCAAATATTCCTTCCCACAACTAATAGTTCCAAAAGAATCTCATAGTCCATTCAAGAATTTCAAAATATCTATTATTTTATTAATTCCCACATTTATCATTGTCATAATAGTCGTTAAAGTTTATAAAGACTCTAAAGGTCCAACAAGAATAACAATTTTTCCTAACAATGTCTATAACCAATGTCATCCATCCCGTCTCAAAGCATAAATCTGATTAACCATAAAGATAGGTGTTTCGGTAACGAAACGAGGAAGTGAGAAAGGCACGTGAGATACCTGGAACGGAAGTGGTACATCGGTCAACGGTCAATCAAGTGAGGATGCGACGCCTTCTGAAGGTGGTCTGATCGTCCTGCGCCACAACACGTTAGCCTTGTCCCGGGGGTTATCTCCCGGAAAACCCCTCCGATGCTTAAGTTAGATTGGAGAATCAAAGAGATAGTAAAGAAAATGTGAGTCTGGTGGTAATGAGATAGTAGTATCGGTAATAGCAGTGGTTAATAACCAATTTGGGTGGTAAAGTAGGAGATAACTGCTGGTGGTAGTGAATGGTGATTTCGACAGAGTGTCGGTGTAATAAGGAGTACTTAGGCCTCAAATTGCCTTGGCTGTCCCCTTAAATAATCATTAAAGGGTGGTTATCTCTGGAATGGAGGAAGGTGGGAAGTTGGAGTTGGTTACCACAGGAAGTGGGGAGTCGGAAAGCGGTTATGAGGTGGTTACACTTGTGGAAGTCAACAAGGGTCAAGGATTGTCAACATAATCTTTTAATAATGAAAAATAAATAAACATAATTTAAATGTTACTATAACATTTAGCCCCACGGATGAAGGATGATGTGAGGGTTGGATTAGATCGTGACATCTTTCTTTATGCGGAATACTGGATTGGACCGTGGCACCGTGGTACCGTGATATAGTGGCACCGCTTAAGTCTCTATCTCAATCATTGAATCGAGGTCGTACCTGTCAACAGATCCCTTGTAGTGGTCGTACAGTCGCATTTTTTGGAAAGTATATCATCTTATCACCTAGCCCCAAGATCAGCTCTTTGGGCTAAAAACAGGGTCCGAATGAGATTTGTTGCCGCGGACTATGACACATTTTCCTCGAGATCAACTGCCGTTTAAGCACTTGTATGAAAAAATCTCGTGCTATGATCCCGGGTGATCGAAGAAGACTGAATATTTTTGTTTTTTGGACCAAAATGGGGTCTGAATCAAATTCCTTCTATGACGGCGGTGCGACGGGAAACCTGGGGAAATCTTGTAACCATGCTTGCTCGTGATGCCATGTTGTTACCGTGGCATTTCCACGGTCTTTCGGTCAGGTGCAAACGCTGGACGTTGATGGAGCTTGCTGTGGCAATATCACGGAAAAGGGAACAAGGATAGAACACTTAGAATTTTTAGCCCCAAGATCACCTTCTTGGGCTAAAAAAAGGGTCCAAGTCACATTCCTTCTTGTGAGGCAGACAAGGATAAAATACTTAGAATTTTTAGCCCCAAGATCACCTTCTTGGGCTAAAAACAGGGTCCGAGTCACATTCCTTCTTGTGAGGCGGACAAGTATAAAATACTTAGAATTTTTTGCCCCAAGATCACCTTCTTGGGCTAAAAACAGGGTTCGAGTCACATTCCTTTTTGTGAGGCGGAAAAGGATAAAATACTTAGAATTTTTAGCCCCAAGATCACCTTCTTGGGCTAAAAATAGGGTCGGAGTCACATTCCTTCTTGTGAGGCGGACAAGGATAAAACACTTTTCCGGGGTATTTCTCTGACATGAATAGTGTTTTAGTGGTTGGGCATTTATTGACCATATAAATAATGGAATTCTTAGTCAAAGTCATTACTTTGTTTGACTCATTCACAAAATCTTTAACTTAGAGACTGAAACAGCTAGAGAGAGAAGCTTTGACAATACTCAAATCTTCAAATTTCTGACACATCTTCAAGAACACAAACAGGGTATTTTTGATTTTTCCTCAAATTTTTCGATTAAATACTGATTTTTGATTGAATTTGTTTGAAGATCTTCATTTTTTTCTTGATCTTCAATCTATTCTTCATGTTCTTTAATATGTTCTAAATAAATCTTCAACCTGCTCCTCGAATAATGTATGAATATATTTATAATCTCTTCACATAAAACTTGTATAACTTTCTTGTTTTCCCGGAATATGTATGATAACAAGACTAACTTGAACATACCCGTGACTCCGGCTAACGTTGAGGGGACCTCTTTTGGAATTAGGGTAGTGGAGGACAATAACTCGGATTGGACTACCTCAGTGTATATAACCCGGATCTCTTCTCCAATAAAGACTGGGAGTGAATCCTCTGTACACCCAATCTGTCCTCCTGAAATAAAGTATCCTGCCCCGTGGGAAGTAGATGTAGCTTTCCCTCCCCATTATCTTACAAAAATAAACCCTGAATTAGACGGATTTTTGATTGTAGATACTGAGATGGAGCATAGCAAAGATTCGTCGGGGTAGAAGAGCGGTGCCCCTGAGCCTCCTCCATTCAACATCAAAAATGGGGGTCCACTCAACCACTTTATCGACGCAAAGACCCGGAATAGCGGTGTACATGCCGGCGTTCGAGTTGGGTTTAAGATTCGCCATTCATCCTTTTATCAGAGATTTGCTTAAGTTATTAAACGTACACTTGCAGCCTTTAGGTGTATATTTTGTGCTTGCCTTTGCCCGTCAGAGGATCACGGAGCAGGATGGATTACGTTTGCCCACATGAGGGCTTATAAGTTGGTTGGAGAGCTTTCGAATAACCAAAAGGGTTTCCCGACCAAGTTTGCCTTTTTATACAATTCCCATCAGTGGAACTTTAAGACTTCTTTTGACATTAAACCTAAGATAAATAAGTTTAACAATAATGTTAGGCAGTGTACATTAGAAGATGCGGTGGTGATAGAGTATGCCCTAATGTCCATAGTTCAGGGGTGGTCACCCTTACATGTACAAGAAAATTGGATCCTTAAGAAAAAACACTTAAACCTAGAGCTACTTCAATCGACTTTATAAAAATAAATAAGCGTAAGTGTTCTTCCTTTTTTCTTGAGGGAGATGTAGCGATTCATAGACTGACAGTATTGATCACTTGCAGGCGTTGCCCGGAAAGAACTTTCTAAGAATCATCCAATCTGATGGGTAAGTTCAACTTGATGGCAATGACGCATGACCGCGTCAAGAGGGCGGCCGACCCTACTCCTTTACCTACCCAGCCCAAGATAATAACTGATAAATACTTAATTGATTTCAATATGTGTTTGTTTTCTGACGTGATGTTTGTTGCAGAACAGCAGCAAAAATATGGACGGGGTAGATCCTGCGCCTACTAAGGCGGAAGCACGGTCTCTTCTGGAGAAGAGAAATCAAGTTCCGGTTCTGTCCCACGTGGAACGAGGGGAACCAGCTCTAAAACGAAAAAAGACCACAGCGAAAAGGAAGGCTATGTCTCCTTCGGTTGTGGCAACGAAGAAGGTTGCACCGGCAAAATCGGCCGACTCAGAGGAGCTGGAGGATGAGTCGAGTTCTTCTCCGCAGGAGTTGAACACTGTTCAAAACGTCGTGCCTCTAGCTGAAAAGAGGCCGGTGGGAGTTGAAAAGGAGGGCGGGAAGCAAGCCTACTGCCCAAGATAAGGGTAAGAAGGTGGCTGAAGAAGCGGGCGGGACACCGCCCTATTCTTATGAGAAGGTGTATCAACGCCGTATCCGTCCACACCGGGACGATGTGGCGTTCGTGGAGTTGGATCGCTCGAATCTAACAGCCCGTATCAACCGCGCCTCTAGAAATCTGGTGAGCGAGCGAGACATGGAGTATCTGAACTCTCTCTCGCCGGTTGAGCGGGCAGAACAGGCCCGTGCTTCCGCCGCTGATGTAAGTTTCTTGCTACTTAGAATAATTTCTTCCAACTCCATGTTCTAACTTTGTTCAATTTGACAGGCTCTACTGCGGATGAAGTATGAGCTGGTCGTTCAAAGGACCCTAGTGGCGGAAAACGACCGCTTGAGTGCAAAGGCTGATGCTTAGAATGCCGAGCTTGAGCGGTTTGAAGGAGGATCTTACCGATCTTCCGGGGTTGAAGGAGAAACTGGCCAAGTGCAAGGAGCTGTCTTAGCGCTTGGCCCTTGCTGATAAGTGGAGGAGCTGTATTAAGGAAAACCTGGACGTTGCTGGCCAGTCCCTCGATCAAGCATCCGAGGTATCGATGAATATATGCCAAAGCGTGGCGCGGATGCTTGAAGTTCATGACAAACTTGTCTCTGAGAATGAGCAAGTCTTCAAGACCGTGATGGAGTACATGGACCGCTTCAAAAGGGTTCTTGATGCGGCAAAGGTTTATAAGCCGCGGTCAGAGCGAACTTCTTACATAGCCCGGCTGTGCCTGAACTCTGAGGTAGTGACTCCGCTGCTGACTGCTCTGTCCCAAGAAATGATGCACGTCGGGGCACTGGTTGAGGTTGAAAAATTCAAGTTAGCTGCTCAGAAGATGGGTGTTGACTTTCCCAAACTTCTAAAGATGTCTAAGTTGAGCATGGATGAAGCCATGGAAAATCTAAAGCCAACTCTAGACAAGGAGTCTGAAGTGCTGGGCCAGATTGAAGAGGATGTGGAGGAGCAGTGGGACTGGGAGAGCAAAATGGACCTGGAACGGGAAAAGGGAGCTCTTACTCTTGATTTATAGAAGATACCTGTCTGCTATCCTCCCTTCCCTAAGGCCCCGGAAAGTTCATCCTTCGTCGCACTTCAAAGAGAGTCTTCGAGTCTATCGAAGATATTATCAACAAAGAAGGAGACTTTCCGCGGGTTAGCTGAAGATTTGGTGGGTGAAGAACCTTAGCCTGATGTTGAGGACATTATCAGCTTTACCCCCTCTCCTCAGCGTCCGGAAGACCCTTAACCGGCGCCCAAGAATCAGCAGCGTGACGAGCCCTTGCCGTAGCTTATGACTCTCCACGTTTCTCTTTCTCCCCCGGAAATTTTGTAACTTTGATTTTTGGAACAGTGAAAACCTTTGAGTTTAGATTGTAAATATTTTTTATTGTATATATATCGTTTTCATTTAGCAAGTGTTGCATTTTAATTGCTTTTTGTTCATTCTATTGGCTTTGAGATTTGAATACTAATAATCGAATGTTGAAAATTGACAAAGTATCAAACATAATGATACCGCCTAACCGTTGCACTTACCACGGTAAACTGATAATTGAACGTTGAAAATTGACAAAGTATCAATCATTTCGATACCGCTTATCCGTTGGACTTACCTCGGTAAACTGATAATTTGAACGTTGAAAATTGACAAAGTATCAAACATTTTGATACCGCCTAACCGTTGGTCTTGCCACGGTAAATGGATAATCGAATATTGAAAATTTAACGGTCAATAGAGAACTAAAAATTTAAAACTGAGTATTGAATACATAACTTTAACCGAAATCTTAATACTGAATTAACATAAGCTGAAAAAATACATGACTGAACCGAATGAAAACCCAAGTGAATACTAAATACTGAATATTGAATGCTGATGATCTATGCCCCTTGCAAGACTTGTTAAATGAAGAACTTCTTCAAGTGATCTGCATGCTATGCTCGCTTCAACCTTTTCCCCGTTGCATCTTAAAACTCAAATATGTTGCGTTTGACAGCGTTACTGATTTTGAGCGGGCCATATCAGTTGGCCCCTAACTTCCCTTTTATCTGTGGCCTTTACTTTGCGTAGCACCCAATACCCTACTTTGAGGATCCTTATTTTTACATGCCTATTAAATTGACGGGTCATTCTTTGTTTTTGGGCAATGAACCGTAACAGTGCATTCCCAGGGTTTTCCGGGAGCAAGTCCAAGTTTACCCTTTTTCCTTCGTCATTTTCGCTATGTGAATAGTGTGTAACCCTTGTGGAAGGTATTTCAATCTCAACTGGTAGGACGGCTTCTAACCCATACACAAGGGAGAAAGGTGTGTGACATGTTGATTCTTTCATAGTGGTGCAACTGGCCCAGAGGATTCCTGGTAGCTCTTCATCCCATGACCCTTTAGCCCCTTCGATTTTCTTTTTAATGCCATTGAGTATTTCCTTATTAGCCGACTCAACCTGCCCGTTTGTTTGTAGCCTGGATACTAAATTGAACCTGATCTGTATGTTGAACTTTTCACAATAATCTGCGGCACCCCGGCTTATGAATTGCCTCCCATTGTCTATAATGATGACTCGTAGAATGCCGTATCTGGTGATAATGTTTCGCCACAGGAATTGGCACACTTGCTGGTTAGTTATTGTGCTGAGGGGCTCTACTTCGACATATTTTGAAAAGTAATCAATTGCCACTATGACAAGTTTTCTTTGCCCCTTAGCTGGTGGGAAGGGGCCAACCAAGTCCATTCTCCACTAGTCAAACGGTAGCACCGCGTTGGTAGTAGTGAGGTAACTCGTACGCTTTTTAGGTACCTTGGAGAAGAATTAGCACTTGGGACATCTGAGTAACAGGTTTTCTGTGTCTTGCCTAAGAGTTGGCCAATAATATCCACTTCTGAGCACTTTGCTGACCACAGTCCTTATCCCTTGATGAATCCCACATCCCCCTTCGTGAATTTCCCGAAGAATGTAATTGCCTTCTTCTGGGGTAACGCATTTCAGGAGTGGATGTGTATAGGATTTCTTGTACAGTATGCCATCCAAGTATTCAAACCACTTGCTTTATTTCTGTTGGCGTATTGCTTCATTTTCATTTTCTGGGAGGGTCTGATGCTTAAGGTATTTGACCAGGGATTCCATCCAAGTCTCTGATCTGTGTATCATGTTCACCATCACATTGATACTGGGATTAGGAAGGACCACCCAAACGATGTCACGGGGTTTGGATGAGTCTGCTGAACTTTCTAACCTCGCTAGAGAATCTTCTTGGGCGCTGTAAGACTTGGGTATGTGAGTTAGTGAGAATTTTTCGAATTTTCCTACCAACTCTTGTACTTTTTTCAGGTACATCTTCATGCCGTCATCTTTAGATTCAAACTCTCCGTTTACCTGTTCCACAATCAGTCTGGAGTCTGAAAACGCTAATAAATTTCTTGCCCCCTGCTTCGTAGCAACACAGTCAGCCCCAAGATTAGGGCTTTGTATTCAACTTCATTATTGGAGGCGGCAAATTCAAACCTTACTGCTCTTTCCATTCTGACTCCAGCAGATGAGATAATGAGTATCCCGGCGCCACTAGCTACCTTGGTAAAGGATCCGTCCATGTACAACTTCCATTCTTGGTTTGGATCTCCTGGCACCGGTCCCGTGCTTTCAGATACTTAGATACGGAGACGTATAAGATCAACGTTTCCCCTCCGTAGGGGAGACCAAGTTTGGTAGGGAAGCAAGATGATCTTTCAACTTGTTAAATGCTTCTTTCGCTTCTTCGGTGCACTCAAATTTAGTTTGCTTGAGGGTCCTGAAGAAGGGCGAGCACTTGTCAGCAGATTTCGACATGAATCTCCCTAGAGCCGCAACACATCCTATGAGCTTTTGAACTTCTTTTACAGATTTGGGGGATTTCATTGTCAAGATGGCTCGGATTTTGTCGGGGTTGGCTTCAATTCCTCTTTCATCTACTAAGAAGCCGAGACACTTTCCTCTCGTAACCGCAGATACGCACTTATCAGGGTTGAGGCGCAATTGATGGCTACGAAGAGTAATGAAAGTCTCACGTAGGTCTGCTGCATGGTCTTGGGCTCATTTACTCTTTGTGATCATATCATCCATACAAACCTCCAAGTTTCGGCCTATCTGTGACATAAAGACTTTGTTGACCATTTTCTGGTAGGTGGCCGCTGCATTTTTTAACCCAAATGGCATCACCTTATAGCAGTAGACCCCGGCGTTGGTAATGAAAGTAGAATGGGGCGGATCTTCTAGAGCTAAGGGGATTTGGTGATAACCAACATTGCCATCCATGAAACTAAGGAAGGCATGTTCTGCTGTGGAGTCCACTAGGCGATTAATCTTGGGAAGAGGAAAATCGTCTTTGGGACATGCTTTGTTAAGATCAATAAAGTCAACACACATTCTCCATTTTCCATTGGGTTTTTTAACAAGCACTACGTTAGATAGCCATTTAAATTATTGACATTCTCTTATGAATCCGGCCTTTAGCAGCTTTGTTACTTCTTCCTTTGCCGCTTCAATTCTTTCTTTGCCCTGGTGTCGCAGTTTTTGTTTGACGGGTTTGTAACCCGGTTTGATATCGAGTTTCTGGCACATTACTTCTGGCGGTATCCCGGGCATTTATTCTACAGATTAAGCAAAGATATCACGGAACTCAGCAATAACTGCCAAGACGTCGTATCTCACTGCTTCTGACAGGGCCTTCCCTATCTTGATCTTTTTTCCTTCGAACATTTCCACTTCTTCATATTGTTCAAGAGGTTGAGGTTTCCCTGGGACATTGAGGTTGTCCAGGTAAACACTCATGACAGACTGACGTTTCTCTTCTCTCTTGCTTTTGGAGGACGCTCAAAGAGCACTGTCATGCTTTAAGCAGTTTATGAGGCACTTACGGGCTGCCTTTTGGTCCCCTTGGAGAATTCCAACTTTCCCATCATCCTGTTCAAATTGCAACAAGAGTTGATGCAGTGAAATGATTGCTTTGATTTTATTGATCAGAGGTAGTCCCATGATTGCGTTGTAGGGGAAGTTGAGATCGAGGACTGTGAATCGAATGGGCAGTGTTCTACAACTATCTTTTTCGCCTATTCTTATCGGAAGTGTGTGTAACATTCGTTTTTTTAATAATAATAATAATAATAATAATAATAATAATAATAATAATAATAATAATAATAATAATAATAATAATAATAATAATAATAATAATAATAAACCCACCGTCAATGAACCCCAAACCTAATGCCCAATGCCACTTTTATTCCCCTTCCTCTTCGTGAAACCCAAAAACAAAACCCCAAGCCCTTTCTTTCTGATTTTCGAAGAAGCCCTAAACCAGAAACCAATTGCTTCTTCTCCTTCTTCCTCAATCGAAACCTGCATCTCCACAACCCTTAGAGCACCGAAAACTTCCACGATCAATCCAATCGATAATCTCTTATGGCTTATTAAGCTCTCATTCTCACTTTTCTTTGAATTCGAACCCTAATCAGTGTAGAAGCAGCCGAAACCTTTCCCCTGACCTAAATTTTCCGAAATTGGGGAAGGATTGTGTGAAGTTTGGTCTTGTTTGATTACACATCAATCCAATCGATAATCGACTCTTTGAATCTGATATTTTTGTCGTTTCTTACTGCTGTAAACAGAAGGTAACACTTCTTGAACTTCTTTTTCCATTTGCCGGTATGATTATGCTCTTATTTTATGATTGTCATTAGTATATTCTTAAAAACATGTATTAAACCCTAATTATGAGTCTTGGTTCAATCTTGAAAAATTTATATAGATTAGTTTATGAGTCTTATTGTAAAATTAGGGAAATTGGGATATTAGTAAATATGTGATGATGAGAATTTCATATTCTTTATAATTTCAGTAGATTATTGTAATATCTTGGTTTTATTAGGTTAGTGTTGATTATGTTTGATTATGAGAATTATGGAGATTGTAAATAACTGGAATTCTTAGTATGAGTTAGGAGTACTCTTGGATTGGTGTGATGATAAAATGATTTAGTGAATTCGTTATTGTTGTTTTGGTCATATTGGAGTCTTTTAATGATTCTTGGATTTTAGTTTAGATGAACAAAGAATTGTTTGGATTGGAAGATGCTAAGGGAGTTGTGGAGTCATACGATCCTTATAGGAAGATAAACTAGTCTAGAGCTTGGTTATTATAATTGATGATATTTGGGGGTTAGAATTAATAACTTGCGTAATTATTTGAAAATTCGATATACTAGAATAAAAGCTTGAACTAAGTCACGGTCTTAGGAAGAGATACAATGAGTCATGTAAACTTAGAGGGTAGTATCGAATGCCGTGTGTGATGTTATGTTTGTTATGCATCAGGAGACGACATCATCGAGGAACCCTTCTAACGATCGCGGTGATACAACTTTAGCCTCTTAAAGCACCCTTGGTGAGTAGTAGCAGTCCCTTAAAGGGTCTGACCAGACTACTGATGATTTGAAAATAATTTGTTTTTATATATCAAACTGCTTTGAATTGATGATTATTGATGATGAACTAGTTATGAATGATTATGATATGGTCAATGGATCGGGCGCACGAGCTGGTCATTGACGGAGTAGAGGGAAAACCTCCCTTACTCCCTATATTTGAGGTGAATTTTCATTCAAATATTAACTAGCCTCACCCGAGAGTGACATAGCCTTAGAGCTATGGGTGTTCATCTCAACTAGACTCCCTGTGCGCACATAGATCTAGGGAAAGGATGTTGTTTTTAAACCTATGTTTTGAATTACTGTGTTTTGTTGTTTTGGATTGTTACTTCTCATTCAGTTTAATTTGACCCCGTGTTGTTTCCATCTTTTAGATTATTTACAGATCGAAACCGGTCGAGAATGATGGGTTTACGGAGTTGATTAGAGTTCCAAGGTCGTCATATTGAGCTGAGCACGTTAGAATTGATAGTTTTGTATTACTGTTTTGCAAATGTATAGCTATGTTAGACTTTTATAAAGACTTTTGTGATTTCTTTATGCTTTAGTTAAATGTTTGGTTCGAGAATGAGCTGAGTTAGTTACATTAAAGAACTGGTGACTCCTTTGCTCAAGTTTTGGAAGTGTGATTTAAGTTCCTTGGGTTAGTAAACCCTGTGATGACCTGTCTTGCTTAGTCAATGGTAAGTCGGTTGTTACAGTGTGATAGTGCCAAGGGGAACAACTTGATTACCTCCAAAGCCTATAAGGGAATTGTCAAAGGGCTGCAAGTGTTTCTCCTCGAATTTCATTTGTCTCAGGCAATTCATGGTGATGAGATCTGTTGTGCTTCTTGTATCCACGAGGACGCGCTTGACCTTTATCTGGCCAATTTTGAGTGCCACTACCAATGGATCTGTATGAGGTTGTCGGATGGAATGAGACAAAGTAGCATCAAACTTCATCACGGGGCCTTTGGCAGGTGCCTTTGGGGGACCCTTCAACAAAGTATGGACACTGTCTTTTGCCGCCTTGATTGTGGTATATTCTTCGTTAAAGCCACCTACAATCATGTTGATGACTCTCGGGGTATCAGCAAAAGTCTCTTTTATTTCTTCCTGATGGGGCTTTGGTCGTGGACGATAGGACCTTTCACTACCACCACGGGATGAGTATTCCTTTCTACTCAAAAACCTTCCTAGTTTCCCTTCTTCAGCCATCTGGTGCAGGATGCGTTTGAGTTCTCTACGCTGCTCTAAGGGGTGACCATAATCATGATGATAGTCGCAGTATAAGTCGTAATTGCGACGGTCAGGCGGTGTAGTGGTTGGACGGGGCGCCGGAAGGGCATCTTGGACGGCGAAAAAGATGTCTCGCCATCTCTGAGATTTTTCACCCCAGGATCTTCAGCAACTTATACCTGTCTATGTCTCGAGGGTCCCATGTCAGAAGGGGGACCGTGGTGACGGGTAGGATAGCCCTATCCTTCCGTGATGGGCGATCTTCTCTGTGAGTCTTTCGCGGATGACTTGGTGCAGATTCTTTTTTGTCATGATTTCGCTTCTTTGTGTCATGGGCATGGCATATTTCTGAAGCAGTGACATAGCTTTGACATTGTCTCATGCCTTCCGCGTAGTTCTTCACCTGATTCTCAACAAGTTGGAACTTTAACTTGGGAGTTCTCATCCCATTGATCAGGGCATTGAGGGCTACAGAGTCCTCCAAATCAGTGACCTCCTGGACGGCTTCTTGGAATTTCTTCAAGTAGGCCGCCAAAGATTCCCCTTCTTGCTGCACAATACTTAGCAAGTGGAAGTTGGACTACTCTTGCCTTTTAGAAGCGACGAAGTGGCTGGAAAATTTCGCTTCTAGCTGTGCAAAAGTGTGAATGGTTCCCGCGGGCAAAGAAGTATACCAACTAAGGGCAATGCCGCTTAGAGTGGTAGGTAAGAATTTACACAACAACGCCTGACTAGTGGTGTATAACAGCATCAGATTTTTGTATGCCACGATATGTTCTTCGGGGCATGTCGTCCCATCAAAGGAGTTCATGGTAGGAACCTTGATCTTGGCAGGGTTAGGCGTTGCCAAGATTTCAGCAGACAAGGGGGAGTTCAGTAGCATTGGGGCTTCTTGAGGTCCCCCTAAGCTAACTTCCACTTGGTCATGTTCTTGAGGCCTGACGGGGCTAAGTGGGTGGCTGGACCCAGAAAGCCGTTGCGTCTTTCTCTCTTTTCTCTTCCTATCGATCAATGATTGGGTACTTTAAGAACGTTGGGATCTTTTTTCATTTAAGTAGTCCCTGGCGTTCTGGGTTTATGGTCTAGACTCGCCTTCTTGAGATGAGCTTAAACTTTTCTAAAGCCGGGATCTTTCTCTCCGCTGTCGGTTCCTGCGGCTGGATCGGGAGGCTAGAGTTTCCCTGTCATCTTGCCTCTGGGAATTACGGGGAGGATCCACCCTCCTCCTCAAGTCTTCGATCTGTTCGGCCATATCCTCCGACACCTGCTGGTTGGGATTAGCGGTATTGGCATTGATCACGGCGTGAAGTTGTTCCGCAAAGGCGTTTGTTAGGTTTTGTGCCAGCATGTCCAGATCACGGCGAGTCACGGCTTGGTTGTTAGCCGTCCCGCAGACGTGTCTGTGTCTAAACTGTGCACGGTGGCAGTTTGTGTTTGAACGTTTTAGGAGCCATGACTTTTGTTCAAAGATCCCCACAGACGGCACCAAACTGTTTCGGTAACGAAACGAGGAAGTGAGAAAGGCACGTGAGATACCTGGAACGGAAGTGGTACAACGGTTAACGGTCAATCAAGTCGGGAAGCGACGCCTTCTGAAGGTGGTCTGATCGTCCTGCGCCACAACACGTTAGCCTTGTCTAGGGGGTTATCTCCCGGAAAACCCCTCCGATGCTTAAGTTAGATTGGAGAATCAAAGAGATAGTAAATAAAATGTTAGTCTGGTGGTAATGAGACAGTAGTAGCGGTAATAACAGTGGTGAATAACCAATTTGGGTGGTAAAGTGGGAGATAACTACTGGTGTTGTGACTAGTGATTTCGGCAGAGTGTCGGTATATTAAGGAGGGCTTAGGCCTCAAATTACGTTGGCATTCCCTTAAATAATCATTCAAGGGTGGTTATCTTTGGAATGGAGGAAGGTGGGAAGTTGCAGTTGGTTACCACATGAAGTGGGGAGTTGGAAGGCGGTTATGAGGTGGTTAGACTTGTGGAAGTTTAGAAATCCCATAGTCTAGATGTCAAAGTCAACAAGGGTCAAGGGTTGTCAACATAATCTTTTAATAATGAAAAATAAATAAACATAATTTAAATGTTACCATAAGAATAGGTGTTCTACTTTTCATAATTGATACTCAATAAGAATCTATAATTCTTCTAAGAACATCCAACTACCTAATATTTTGTTATTCAAGAGCACTTCTCAACAAATTAAATCCATAAATTTCAATATATACTAATCTAATATCAATCAACACAATGTGTATTTCTTTTATTTAAAGCGAGTATGTGCAAAAATATTAAAATTAATTGATTAACTCAATTGTTATTATAACTATCGATAAAAACGATATAATACAACAATAATATGACCCAGAAAAGGATCTGAAAAGCATAAATCATAACATATAGGATCATTTACCAACAACAGCCTTAAAGTTTTCTCAATTTCAAATAAACAGCCTCAAACTTCGTTTTTTACCAACAACAGCCTTCAACTTAGGAAACACGACATCGATACAGCCACTTCACCGGATGACCTGCTAATTGACCGTTGACCATGCTCAATGACCTTTGACTTTCCCTTAATTTCACTAATTAAACCTAATTACCCAATTATCCCTAATTAAACCGTTCTTACCCAACCTTTCTCTAACCCACCTCAATCACCTCCATTTCCCCCCTTCACCACCACCACCACCACCACCACCATTAAAACCCCTCGAAAATCCTCTTTCTTCCACAATCCAGCAAGAACATAATGATCACACTGAGGAATCTTTCTCAAAACAGCAAGCATAAGCCCAATTGCTAAATCAGCAACATCATCAGTTAATACATCAGGGGTATTAGTAACTTTAATCCCCTTTTCTTTACATTTTCCCAAATCAACCCTATCAAGTCCAACGCTGAAAGTAGCGACGATTTCGAGATTCAGAAGAGCGTCAATAAGGGAAGCGTCGGCACTGATAAAGGAGTTTACGATAAGGGCGCGGATTGAATCGGCGTTTTGAGAAAGGAATTGGGTTTTGTCTGGAAAGTTCCAGAAACGGAAGAGGTTATAGCGTTTGCTAAGTAGTTGTTCCAAGTATTCATTCATTGGAACTCCTAATAGTACTCCAAGGACTCCATTTTTGTTGTTATTCGAAGTTAATTTGCAATTTCGTGGAAGAATTGAGATGGGTTTTTGTTTTTTCAGGAGATTTTTGGATTATGGAAGGAAAGTTTGAGTGAGAACCAGAGTACCATGGACTCGGACTGAATAGGCGCCTAGGAATCCCTTTTGGAACATCATGAACTGGTATATAAGAAGGGGCTTTTAATTGGGTTGTTATTAAAGGAGGGGTTTTAATGGTGGTGGTGGTGGTGGTGGTGAAGGGGGGAAATGGAGGTGATTGAAGTGGGTTAGAGAAAGGTTGGGAAAGAAGGGTTTAATTAGGGATAGTTAGGTAATTAGGTTTAATTAGTGAAATTAAGGGAAAGTCAAAGGTCATTGAGCATGGTCAACGGTCAATTAGCAGGTCATCCGGTGAAGTGGCTGTATCGATGTCGTGTTTCCTAAGTTGAAGGCTGTTGTTGGTAAAAAACGAAGTTTAAGGCTGTTTATTTGAAATTGAGAAAACTTTAAGGCTGTTGTTGGTAAATGATCCTAACATATATTAAAAAGAAAGTAAAATGACACATGTCTTCATTGTAAGACGCATGTCATGTGGAATTATTTGATTGGATATCATTATTTAAATATGATAATTATTTAAGGAAATTTTTTGATTGTATATTAATATTTAAATGTGTGATATCATTATCAATATTTGAAAATTAAATTATTACCACTTATTTAAGAAGAATATGAAAATCATTTAAACACGATAACTATATCTGAAAATTTAATTATTATTATAGTTTTAACTATATATATCTGAATGATAATATTTGAATAAGATAAAGATCTTATGTAATTGAACCATAATTAATGTTTTCTAAATTTAATTTGTATTAAAAAAATCGTGCATTACACGAGTTTTTATACCAATATAATAATATAAGAAATACGAAAAGCAAGAAATCAAAAAATGAAATATGCTGATCAAAATCTTGTTATCATCTTCCAAAAGCTTCGGCAACAAACTGACAAAGAATCAAACGAAAGAAGAACATATATTGGACATGGTATCTTCTAGTTGTGAAATTTTGAACATCGAAATAAACAACTAGGGCCTAAAGGTTTAAACTTTATCCCTAATAATCACCCAAGACCAATGGTAAGGTTGTTCAATGCAAGTAAATAAACCATTATTGCCAAGATTGCGGTACGTTCCGAGTCGTGGTACGTTTTTGTTCCGGTTCATGGTACGATTTGGGATCGATTATTTTTCTAACATTGAATTTTTTTTGTTGAACATTTAACATTTCATGCTCAAATTTAACACAATCTTTAAAAAACATAATTAACATTAATTTTTTCATTAAAGTAACATAATACTAGTAACTAAGAGACATATATAAAAACCAAAAAAAAAAAAAAAACACAAATTCGATTAAAAATAAAAAACAACTACTGTGATCAAATCATCAAAATACCAATTCTTACAAAATTAAACCACAAACATCAACTACTTAAATCATCTTCTTCCACATCTGGCATATCAATGGTATAAGCTCTCTCCATATCTTCCGGGTCAACATCCCACATCTTAAACGGACCTTCCTTGTAAGTTTCAGTGAGACGAGATTAGGGTCTAATATTGTTAGGGCTGAACAAAGTTTGGTTTAAACCGTACATCGAACCGGACTAAACCGTAATTTTAGTATTTGGTCTGGTCCAATTTTTTTTAATAAAAAAAAAACGGTTCCAATCCGATCTAGGTTTTAAAATTTTCAAACCAGACCGGACCGGAAAATCGTAATTTAGTCCGGTTTTGGTGTAAACCACAAACCATAGACCATTAACCGCATTAATATATCACATTATGCTGGACAATCTGCATTTAGAGATTATTATTGATTTGCTGAACAATCTAAAAGTAGTATCAGTATGTAATTTTAAGTATGGAAATGCTAACTATCATGCTGCATGCTTGTTGTTTATAATCTGACGTTTATTTTAGAGGCAAAATCAATTTGTTCTTTTCAACTGTACTAGTACTAATTTAAAAGCTATCGTAGCAAGATTGATGATTCATATATCATAGATCAAAAGAAGAGTAATGCACCTATAAATAAATACACTATCTAAGATTCACTACAAAAAAACACGGAGTTTTTCGACGGCAAAACATTGGTTTTTTCGACGCTTTTAAGCGTCAAAAAATATTTTTTCGACGCTTAATAAAGCGTCGAAAAAAATGACGTAACAAATCCTCGACGCTTTTTTTTCGACGCTTTTTTTCGTCTAAATCATCATGTATTTCCGACGCTTTTAGCCGTAGAAAATAAGATTTGGTGCCCTAAAAATAAACTACTATTTTGCATTTTTCGACGCTTTAAAGCGTCGAAAATAGTTTGTTCCTTAAATCTGCAACGTATTATTTTTGAGATTTTAGACACTTTAAAGCGTCGAAAAAACTCAGTAATTTAGACGCTTTTAAACGTCGAAAATGCTTAATATTTTAGACGCTTTTAAGTGTCGAAAATGCTTCATATTTTAGACGCTTTTATACGTCTAAATGAAAATAAAGTCATATTTAGTCTTTTCCATACTATATAAAATTTATCACACATACATAATTACCAACAAATATCATACCAAATCAATCATTTCCACAAAAGTATTAGAATTCGATATTCATACACGCATATATATTCGTCGATGTAGCAAAAGGCAAAATATATATTCATATACATTCATTGAAGTTAAATACATCAAAATATATAGTGTTAAATATTTGTCAAAAGTTAAAGGCCTCCAAATATGTTGTCATTTTGTTGCATCATCCACTTTAGTGTCGAGACCTTCGCAAAAATGATTTGTTAGTCAAAGTATAAATATCAGCAGCAAAAATCTGCAAGAAATCAAACAAACGCACAAATTTTAGCCAAAATACATATACACTTTGTGATTCAAGTCCAACAAATATTTTCATGTATGAAATTACCTTACCAAACTCCCCATGAATATACAAAAGTTTATATTAGTGATCATCATATCTATCATCCAACTGCAAACAAAATTATACATTTACATTACATGAAAATATTAGTAACTATGCTTCTACCATAAGAACTAATAAGTAATATTTAAATATTCAATTGATGATAAAATCGATAATGATTCTTACTTGTCTTTTGATTTTGTTGTAGTTGATCTAAGACTAATGCAAGTTGAGAAAGAATTTTTTGATTTTGAGCTCTTAGTTCTTCAACTTCTTCATCTTTTTTTCTCATAACCTCATCATTTCTTCTCATAAACTCATCATTTTTTCTCATAACCTCATCATTTCTTCTCATAAGCTCATCATTTTTTCTCTCAATAGACAATAGGTAGGATTTAAGCCCCATAACATCACTTGAAGAACCACCACAATCACCTATCTTGTCTTTTCGTAATTGAGCTTCAATACCAAACACGTGAGATCTATTTACCCCAAGACCATAACCAACCACACGTTTATTAGGTTTGTCTTCTTAATAGAAAAAAGCATTTTTAAAAAACCGTAAACCAGACCGGACCAAACCGTTGTAGAACGGTTCGGTCCAGTGTTTTAACTGGTTTGGTCTAGTCCGAAAAATTTTCAGATCGGAATTTCTGGTCTGGTCTGATTTTTGTGTCAAACCAGACCAGACAGGACCGTGTGCAGCCCTAAATATTGTAATGAATATAAACCAATTTATCAGCTGTTACACATTTCAATTTGTTTCTCTTCACATTATAGGTGCTCCAAACTCTTTTAGCAGAAGAGCTACTTATAGGTTGAGAAAGAACTTTCTCTGCCAATTCAGATAACTCTGATGTCTATGATCCATAAGTAGACCACCTGTTAAAGCAAGTGCCAATAATCATGACTATGTCGTTAACTTTAATCATGTTATCGAGCATGCTTTATCATGTACATTGGAGGAGGATGGTGAAGATGTGTCTAGTGTTGTTGGATTAAGGTTTGGAACGATTCATGAAGTGATAAACGTGGGGCGTTTCAGGCTTCACTAAGTTTGTAGGAATCATGCCTTGAACGAGGCAAGGCATGGGAAGTGGGTTGCTCGAACAAGGCAACAGAAAGATAGAAAACAGTAGGTGTAAGAGGGGAGTGCTCGTTCGAGCACATCAAGTGATCGTTCGAGCACATTAAGTGCTCGTTCGAGCACATTGTTCAGCAACTTCCAGTGGCTTTCTGACAAGTTCCTTGTTCGATCACTTTAGCGCCTTGAACGAGCACTTTGCCTAGGATGCTTTTTTGGACTGTTTTAGGCACGGTTTAAGGCATTGAAAGGGTGTATTATGGGTCAATTAATCTAGGAATAATGGTATGTATTATTTCTATGTTTATTTCTAGGTCTATTGTGATGTTTATTATGATTTATGGTGATAAATATGTGACTCAATGAATGACACTTACCTTCTACTATAAAAGGGAGTATCATTCATAGAGAAAAAATCACCACAACCCCACACACTTGTGAGGGCTAATACTTTGCTTGAAACTTGAGAGTGTTCATCCTTGTTTTAGTATTTTGTGATCTTGGGATATTTTTCTCAAGATAGGGAGGGTTTATTATACTTGTAATTGCTGAGTTCAATATAATAAACATCATTTGAGGTGGAGGTATCAAAGATACCTCATAAACACTTGTGTCCTTTTTTTTGCTCTATTTTTCATTTGTGTTTTCATTGTTGAACCTCGCTTGTGCCGTTCATTTTAATTGGTATTAGAGCAGGGAGATCATTTGGGCCATTTGGGGTGTGAAAGTAAGGTTATAAGAACAAAGAAAAACACAATGAGTGAAGGGGGAAAGTTCCTTATTCAATTGTTTGATGGAAAAATCAACTTTGCTATTTGGAAAAGCTCCGTGGAGGATTACTTGGTGCAACAAGGCATTGATGATTCTTTGTTGAAAGAGAGGCCAAATTATATCGAGGAGGCAAAATGGACACAAATACGGAAGAAGGCGGTAACCAAAATCCGGCTTCCCATTGCACCCGAAATCAAGTATAACTACTTGAAAGAGTAATCCCGGTGAGTTGTTAGAAAAACTACAAGCGGTGTATGCTTCTAAATCGCTAACAAATATACTTTGCTTGAGGTGGGAATTGTACCAACTCATGAAGGATGAGGACACAACGATGCTAGACCACATTAACACATTTAACAAGTTGGTGTGTCAATTGTTAAATGCGAATGAGAAGTTGATCGATGAAGAAAAAGCCTTACTACTCTTGGCTTCACTTCCCAACGACTATAGAAACATAGTCTAAACATTGCTCATAGGTAGGGACTCTATTACTCTTGATCAAGCATTGGCGGCGTTGAGAGAGGATGATGGGTTCATGGTGAGAAGAGGGGGAAGAGAAGAAGAATGTTGGGGATGGCTTGTTTAGTGAGGGTTCTAATAGGGGTAGGACCAAGGACAAGGGATATCAAGGAAGGGGAAAGTCTCAAGGGAGGGGTGACCTTAGTGACAAATAGTGTTAATATTGTAAGAAAAAGGGGCACATACAAATGATGTGCAAGGAACTTAAAGGGGACCTTAAGAGATTGAAAAGCTTAAGGGATGGGAAAAAAGAGAATAAGGGTAGCGGGAGTGCCGCTCTAGGCATAATGAGTGATGATGACTATGATGGGGCTCTATTAGTTGATGTGGGAGTGGTTCATAGTAAGAAATGGGTAAAAGACTCCGTTTGCTCATTTCACATTTGTTGTGAGAGAGAAAAATTTACTAAGCTTAGTTTTGGGGATAGTGGTCTTATTACTTTGCCAAATGATGATAAGGTGAAACTAGAAGGTATTGGGGAAGTTATAATTGAGACTCTCGAAGGTCTCAAAAGAAGACTCGGTGATGTGAGATATGTACCTAAGTTTGAGAAGAACATAATATCATTGGGTAGGTTAGAGAGTAGGGGATGCACTTTCAAAGCAAATGGAGGGGGTTTGAAAGTCATTAGAGGGAGCCTTGTGCTTATGAGAGGAATTAGGAGTAAGATGAACTTGTATGAGTTACAAGTTAGCCTAGGCCACAAAGGTGTTGATGATGGTGTGTTTGGGTCAAGGAGAGTAACATTTGAGGATGATAAGAATATTGCACTTGAGGGGGAGATTGTTAAAGCAAGTGCTAATATTCATGACTATGACGCTAACTTTAATCATATTATCGAGCATGCTTTATCATGTACATTGGAGGAGGATGGTGAAGATGTGTCGAGTGTTGTTGGATAAGGTTTGGAACGATTCATGAAGTGATAAACGTGGGGTGTTTGAGGCTTCACTAAGTGTGTAGGAATCATGCCTTGAACGAGGCAAGGCATGGGAAGTGGGTTGCTCGAACAAGGCAACACAAAGATAGCAAACAGTAGGTGTCAGAGGGGAGTGCTCGTTCGAACACATCAAGTGCTCGTTCGAGCATATTGTTCAGTAACTTCTAGTGGCTTTCTGACAAGGTGCCTTGTTCAAGCACTTTAGTGCCTTGCACGAGCACTTTGCCTAGGATGCTTTTTTGGCCTGTTTTATGCACGGTTTAAGGCATTAAAAGGGTGTATTATGGGGAAATTAATCTAGGAATTATGGTGGACATTATTTCTATGTTTATTGCTAGGTTTATTGTGATGTTTATTGTGATTTATGGTGATAAATGTGTGACTCTATGTCTGACACTCACCTTCTATTATAAAAGGGATTATCATTCATAGAGAAAGAATCACCACAAACACACATACTTGTGAGGGCTAATACTTTGCTTGAAGCTTGAGAGTGTTCATCGTTGTATTAGTATTTTGTGATCTTAGGATATTGTTCTCAAGATAGGGAGGGTTTATTATTCTTATAATTGCTGAGTTAAATATAATAAACATCATTTGAGGGGAGGTATCAAAGATACCTCATAAACACTTGTGTCCATTTTTTGCTCTATTTTTCATCTGTGTTTTAATTGTTGAACCTCACGTGTGCCGTTCATTTCACCGCCAATCTAAAGCATTCATTGTCAAAGCATTGAATTGAGAAGTAGGCATGGCATATAAGCCCTTTTTCATGTGGAACTCGGCAAATTGATCCATCTTCTTTATCTTCTGCCTTCTGGAATGGGTTCTTCTTCTTCATGAACAATTTTAGTATGTAAAGGATCTTCATCATAATTATCATATTCACTTTGAATTTCTCTTGCTCTCTTTCTCTGTGACATGGTGTATCAGTAATATTGTATTTTGTAAATGTAGACTTTCCTTCTGAAAACGATGACGTATTATGGATCGAACGTTGTGTTTCAATCTCCAATACCACCAAGATCGAAAGTGTGAAGTCTTGTGAAACAAATTACGTAAACAATATGAACTTGATGTTTGTAGGAATAAAAATGCAACAATAAAATGGCACAAATGTTTAAGGAGGTTCACCCAAAATTGGCTACGTCCTCCCTGGTGTAGTATCTCTTATATTATAACAATTTGAGAATTACAATTAGAGAAGAGATGAGGCTAAGTCTTTAGGCTTGGGGCATGTGTTTGAATTTTGTAGATTATTTTGGATGAGCAAGGATGCTCATTATTTATAAGGAATAATAATACATACATGAGTTATACAATTAAAGACTAGAAGTAAATTGCATTATAACATCACTTAGAACGTGAAGAAACGCAACAGAATCCGAAGAAGGGAAAAAAGCACCAGGTGCTCGTTCGAGCCATATCACGCTCGTTCGAGCCGTAGCTTCCAGAAACCTTCTGTTCTTCTATGATCAAAGTGCTCAAACAATCAAGTACTAAGCAATAACTGCCTCGTACAGCATCTTGACCTTTAGACTTCAAGACTCCTCATTTATCAAGTCATAAACAATCACTATAACATCCATGTACTCTTCAGAAATTACCCATGAACTTAATCACCACATTAAGTCACACACTTATTCACCAATTAAAAATTCCATAGGATTCTAACACTAATTCATAAGATTATTTTGGTGTACTCAAGTCACACCTTTTATCACAACAATCTCCACCTTGACTTGAGTTCACCCAAGTCAATGAAATTCTCTAATTCACTCCAAACATAATATAACAACTTACACCACATTACATACTCAAATTAAAAAAACAGAAAATAAATAACACATGTGCTTAATCATAACACATGCACTAAAATGCCCTCAAAGGGCTCCCAAAAGAGTATGACATCAATTACCAATCAAGTCCACATATCCAATGGACTCATTGGGGTATGTTGGAATTATTCTCGGACCTTCGCTGTTTAAAGAAGTACCAACATCATTTTCATCGTGCTTGGTTGAAGTAGTGGACACACAAGCCGAACTAATTAAGGTTGAACCCACAAGCATATACAAGCTATCTTTTATGGATCCTTACATGATCAAATTAGGACCCTAGCCAACCTTCAAAACTCCACCTTCACCAATGCATCTATAACCTTCTTTATCCAAAATACTAAGGGAAATTAAGTTTTTACTCATACCTGGAACATGAAGGACTCCGGTTAAAGTTCTTTCAACACCATTAAACATGACAAATTTAACATCTCCAATACCAACTATCGGACAACTAGCTTCATTGCCCATAGTAACTTTCCTTCCATCAACCTTTTGATAAGTTGAGAAGAATTTAGAGTTAAAAGTCATGTGTCTTCAACATCCCGAATCCAAAATCCATGAGTCACCAGCCTTGTATTCATAAGTAACAACGAGAGCACCAACATCATATATTTCACCTTCAACATAGCTAGTTTTGGCGGCGATAGCTTTATTGGACTTGCTTTCATCGGATTATTTGGATTTTAGTTTCCAACAATCTTTCTTGAGGTGGCCTTTCTTCTTACAAAAGTTGCAAGTCATGCCCCTTTTGTTCCTACCCACATCCTTCACAAACAAAGCATCATTTGAATCTTTGGACTCCTTTTGAGCAAATTGAGAATCAATAAGGTCCTTTTGAGTTAAGGCCTTTCTAACATCCTCACTACTCAATCTGTCTCTTCCATATAATAAGGTTTCCCTAAAGTGCTTAAATGAAGGTGGTAGTGAAACCAATAATAGATGGCCAAATCCTCATCATTCACTTTTGCATCAATATTTTGCAAATCCATAATTATTGAGTAAAATTCATCAAGGTGCGATTTCATAGGCTTTTCTTCTTGCAATCGGAGATCATACAAACGACTCTTTAATAAAAGTCGATTGGTAACACTTTTTTCCATGTAGACTGATTCCAATTTTTCCCAAATGCCTTTAGAAGTTACCTCCTTTACAACTTCTCTCAAAACTTCATTAGAGAGACAAAGTTATATGGCGGAAAGAGCCTTCGCATCCATTTCTTCCCATCTCGCCTCACTTGTGCCTTCGGGCATCTTCTCTTTACATCAAGTGCTTCATGCACTACATTTTGTATCAAAATTGCTTTCATTTTGACTTGCCATAAGCCAAAATTCACACTCCTATCAAACTTTTCAATATCAAGTTTCATGGTGGCCATGTTACACCAATACGACCTCTACACGACGATAATAACGACTTGGTTCTGATACCCATTGAAAACGATGACGTATTAGGGATCGAAAGTTTTGTTTCAATCTCCAATACCACCAAGATCGAAAGTGTGAAGTCTTGTGAAACAAATTACGCAAACAATATGAACTTGATGTTTGTAGGAATAAAAATGCAATAATAAAATGGCACAAATGTTTAAGGAGGTTCACCCAAAATTGGCTACGTCCCTCGTGGTGTAGTATCGCTTATATTATAACAATTTGAGAATTACAATTAGAGAAGAGATGAGGCTAAGTGTTTAGGCTTGGGGCATGTGTTTGAATTTTGTGGAATATTTTGGATGAGCAAGGAGGCTCACTATTTATAGGGAATAATAATACATACATGAGTTATACAACTAAACACTAGAAGTAAATTGCATTATAACATCACTTAGAACGTGAAGAGACGCAACAGAATCCAAAGAAGGGAAAAGAGCACCAGGTGCTCGTTCGAACCTTATCACGCTCGTTCGAGCCGTAGCTTCCAGAAACCTTCTGTTCTTCTATGATCTAAGAGCTCAAACAATCAAGTACTAAGCAATAACTGCCTCGTACAGCATCTTGACCTTTAGACTTCAAGACTCCTCATTTATCAAGTGATAAACCATCACTATAACATCCATGTACTCTTAATCTCCTCATAACTTCAGAAATTAATCCATGAACTTAATCACCACATTAAGTCACACACTTATTCACCAATTAAACATCCCATAGGATTCTAACACTAAATCATAAGATTTATTTTGGTGTACTCGAGTCACACCTTTTATCACAATACCTTCAAAACATTGATTGGATTTTTATAATAGATGATAGATGAAGATCAAATACTGAAAGGTCTAAAGGACACCTACTGATTCCTGGCACTAATATCTTGTGCCCAATTCTTCTCAAAAGTTGGCAATTTAGTAGGAGTATTAAAATTACCTAATTATTATTATTATTATTATTATTATTATTATTATTATTAGTCTCTAATTTATATTTACTTAAAAATTAAAAAGGTATATACGAACTAACTATATTTTAATATTTATAAAAAAATTATAAACATGAAATAAGTTAGAATATATAATTTTTTGAAACTAAAGTAACAAACTAAATTAGACGATTCGATCCGATCAATTTAATTTAAAACGTTACATTCTATTCGTTATTCCAGCACATTATAAGCAGTGGCGGATCTAGGGTTTAAAGTTCCCTGGGCACCAACGAATGGATGAAATTAGCTAATGAGAGCGACATATAGTATCTTTGTGAAAACAATATCTTAAACTAGGAAAAATGTTTAATAGAAAACTATTCCCCAACAAAATAGAGAAGAGGGAGTTAGGAGGGTAGTCAACCAATCACTTGAGATTCATATTTATCAGTTAACAAGTCAACCATGGTGTTTTGTTATTCAGTCAACCTGAATCTTGACTTCACCTTAAACATAACATTCATAAAATGAATCAACCAAGACTCGCGACTTTAGATTTGCATTCTATCTTCATAGTAATTCACGTGAGATTCTAACCAAATACCTAAAAACATAATTTGCAACTCCCACTTCTAACTTCTAAAGAATCCATTCTCTTATGTGAATCTGTGTACTTGGTGTGTTATCAGATATCAAAAAACATTTATATGCAATAAGAATCAAGATTAAAACAACAAGACTAAGAATTTAAGATTCTGAATAAAGATTTTAACATAAAAATTAAGATTAAGAGTGAAAACACCTACAAAAATCAAAATTTTAAACATAAAGGTTAAGATTAAGATTAGAACAAAAAAAGTGTCAAAAAATTTTCTCCCAGGGGGCCGTACATAGATCCGCCCCTAATTATAAGTAGTAATCTTATCTAGTGTCTATAGAACTTTAGTTACCCTGATGATTAGAGATGTAAAGTGATCAATTCAAAACAATGCTTACTTTTTGTTATTTCATCATCTCGTCTAGTGACTTACATTTTTAGACGATCCGATCGAACTTTAGTTACCCGATGATTAAAGATATAAAGTGATCAATTCAAAATAATGCTTACTTTTCGTTATTCCATCACATTATAAATAATAATCTTATCTTGTCACTTAGACGATCGAACTTTAGTTACCCTGACGGTTTGAGATGTAAAGTGATTAGTAATTTAAATTTTACTAATTGTTTTTACGAATTGTATGTATTGACATTATTTTTTCTATTTATTCATTTTACGAATTGTATGCATTGTATCCAATTTAGTAATTTAACAAATCACTATTGAAATTTTGAAATTGTAATGGAATTATGATGATTATGAGTTTATTTTTCACAAATCCCTTCAACTAACTTATTCTAATATTAGTATCAAAATTCATATCTAAGATGCGTATATAAATAATAATCTTATCTAGTGACTTAGACGATTTGATCGAATTGTATTTATTGACATTATTTTTTCTATTTATTCATTTATTAATCGTATGCATTGTATCCGATTTAGTATTTTAACTTTAAATTACTATTAAAAATTTGAAATTGACTTAGACGATTAGAGACGTAAAGTGATTAAATCAAAACTTAAAATTAGTATTAAAATTACTATTATATAAAATATTTCTTAAAACTTAATAAGTATTATTTTCTAAATTGTATATAGGAGACGACTTACTAAGTTATATCATATCATCATACAGTACTATAAAAGTCTTGGAAAATTTCAAGTGTCATTATTTAAAGAAGCATGACAATATTTATCAAATTTAAATTTAATCATATCATACAATCATACAATCATACAATACTATAAAGTCTTGAAAAATCCCAAGTGTCATCATTTAAAGAGGCATGACAATATTTATCAAAGTTAAAATCTAATATTTTTTGTTGAAGTTTGAAGTTAAATTAGGTAAAGTATTTGTAGGATATACTAAAGTATATCTATTTAGTTAACTTCGAATTTAATATGTTTAATTGAATGAAAAAAGTTATATATCAGGTAAATAATTAAAATAAACGTCAGTTTATATTTTGATGTAAAATATCATGTATTTGGAGAATTTAATACAATAGTTACTACTTACATTATTATTTGAAACAGTTTTTGTATATATTTTGCACTAACAAATTCTTACATTGCACGAGTTTCTATACTAGTTAACTATATTAGTAGATTTTGTAAGTTGATTATTTTTTCTTTCTATCAAACATACGTAAATGTGTATAATGCGTCAAACCCAGAATTTTTTTACTGTTAATTAAAACTATAAGGGGACAACTTATTAAAATATAGTAGAGTACCAATGTAAATCATAATTACTATGTTTGCAATTTGCATATGACTCTCCACCTCTCCATATTTATCTTCTCCAAATTTTTTTAAAAATTCAAGCCCTAACTGTTGAACTACTAGTGAGTAATTGTAGTTTGTATTTAGTTTCAACTTTCAAGTTCCACCGGCATTAAATTTCTTATTTTAATAAAGTTTTATCCCATCTTCCAAAATCTATGTTCCATGCTTCCATCATATTAAATATCCTCTAGAAGGTTTGGCTTTGATAGTTTGAGACTTTGAGTTTGATGCTTCAATGGTGGTAGTTAGCTACTTAGCTGCTTCCTCAATATTCACATCTTCAAGTAACTTCAATGGTGCCATCTCTTATTCTCCTTTCCCTTAGCTCCAATGGTGTCATTTCCTATTCTCCTTCCCAGTATCTTCATTCTTCATCTTTATTAAACATTATGTATGTAATTTATAGTTTTTTTACTATTGCAATTAGACGACTAACTGAACGATCAAAGTCGTGAACCAGTGCGTTGCAGAACGCTGGTGACCCGCGATTGGGGTCGTATGATCCAGATCGGGGGTTGGATGCCATTTTAGCGATCCAGGCTCCACTGAAAAAAAAACACTTCAATGAATAGCAATGACAAGCAATAAGAAATAAAGCAATAAACAAAGATACAAGATTTACGAGGTTCACCCCAATGTGGACTACGTCCTCGGTGGTGGTTAGCTTGCTTCTATTATGTGAAGAAACAAAGGAGTTATCAAAAACTCTTACAATGCAGTAATTACACTTGGGGAGGAAGAAAAGAGAGAAGGAGAACGTTTGTGTTTGGCTAGAGTTTAGGATACATATCTTGTAGAGGAATACATTCACTATTTTTATAGGTAAAGATGTGGGAATGAATGGGGAAGGACCCACTTCAAATAATATACCACAGTAGCATATCGCAGAAGAGAGACAACAGTTTGTTGCTCTTCGCTCGACCCAGTCAAGCATATTGGGTGCTGGTTAAGCGGATCACTACATGGTCAAGCAGAAGGTCTAGGAGCTCTCTGATGTGGTTGAGCAGCAGGTATGTAGGTCGAACAAGGGTCCAGAATCACTATGTTGCTGCTGGGTTGACCCTCCTACCTTGGGACCACTTCAAACCTCATTCAATCATGACATACACATACATACCTACACCCATACACCTTCACACCCATCAAACATCATTGGTGCACTCAAATTCTCACCAAAACTCAACAATCATTAAGAATTAAAACATTTAGATTCAAATACTAACTCAAAGAACAAGGTTGTGTTGATATTCACTTTGAAAAGCATGTGATTATAATGGCATTGGTGGCCTATCAAATGCTAAACATTGGAGAAAGAAATAAAATGTTGTTTTGCCACTTTACAGGAAGGGGAAAAATTGTGGTCAAGTTGTTGTAAAGATTTAAATGAACAAGGAGAACAATTGTTGTTGGGCTATTTCAAAATTTAGGGCTTGATGAGGAGTAGAAAGACACACTATTTTTCTGAATTCTATCTCTCTTATTCTCGTTTGCTTGTGTTGTTTCCAAGAGAGTAATTAACTCTTGTTTAGAGATTCCAAATCTTATACTTTTCTAAACATTGTTGTTAAGTGACATACCCTAAGTACTAAGGGTGTGTTGTGTTATTTGTATCTCTTTGTAAATTTCCTAACATCAAACCCAAGTACCTTTGTTGGGGAAATACAAAAGGAAAGTGATCACACGCCTACAACAAGTATCAAGCTTCCGGGTAACGGTTGTTACAAATCATTCTTCAAGTTTTAAGTATTGTTATTTGTAAGTTTATATTTTGTCATCAACAAAGGGATAGATGCAAATTCTTATTTTGTAATTTATATTTGCATTATCAAAGTTTCAATAGTTTTGATTGTTTTAAGCATAAGTCTTATGGTTTTAATGTTGATGAAGTAACACTAAGAAAGATTTTAGCTTGGGTAAAGATGTTCTACAACGAAAATGAGCAAAAGAGTAGAAAAATGTTTATAATGCAAAAGTTTTAAGGTGAAATTTGATACATGTCTACTCCTTTTGACCTTAACTTTTGATAGGAAGATCACATTGATGCAATGTTTGCGGCATTGGAAACTAAACTTTAAGAGCTTTCCAATGGTATATTATACGTCTGATTCCGAAAATAGAACAAGAAATGTCGACCGTTTGAAGTTTGCTGAAGTTGTCAGCCAAAAACGCCGACTCGGCTTCCTGGCCATGGAAGTGGCCGCCGACTCGGCTGCTACTTCTGTTTTTTCCGTGCAATCTTTTCAAATTACTTCAATTTTGTTTTATTTTCTTTTATCTTCATTTTAATTAACCTCTTAGGGCATATAATAAAAGGCAATTAAGTTAAGTCTTTTTAAGGGAGCATGAGGGAGGGAGATTGAAACCCTTTTCTTCTTCCTCCTTCCTCCTACATCTTTTTCCATTGAAGACCAATTTTTTGTAAACTTTTAATTTCTTGTCTTTAATTTACTTTCTTATTAGTAGTTTAATCTTTCTTTATCAAATTTGTATTAGTTTAATCTTTCCTTGTCATATTTTAATTGTTTTCATAGAAATTAATTGTCATTTAATAAATGGTTCTGCGTATTTTGTCTCTAGGATCTTAAACTGTTTGTCTCATAGTTTAATTATTGTATTCGATGTATTTTGTATATATTCATGAAGGGTAGTTTTGTAAAGGTAGCTCTAGGTCATGTATTGTATATATGTTGCTCATTTATCAACTAAGGAGAGAAAGGCATATTATTCTCCTACATGGTATCAGTTGTTTAGGGTTCTTTTCCTTCGCCTCCTCTTTCTTTTATGTCACCTTCTTCGTCTTGTTCTTTGCTGCACCTCCCACTGCCTCCTCAATCTTGTTCTCTCATGGCAGATCAAGGTAAACCTTCCCTTCATCCTTCTGTAACTGTTACTAATATCAAAACCCATGTCCCCGTACAACTTGAATTCGAAAATGGCTTGTATTCCACATGGGCACACTTATTTCAAACTCACTATTGAGCATATAGGGTTTTGGATCATATTATTACTCTATCTTCTGATAAAACTCCATCTTTCTCCACCTTTGATCAAGAAGAATGTGATTATGTAGATGCCTATGTTTTAACATGGATTTATGGCACTATTTCGCGAGATCTCATGACCACTATCGTTTCTCCCGGGGACACCGCTAAACAAACTTGGGAAAAAAATACGAGATCTGTTCTAACACAATAAAGAAACGAGGGATATTTTTGTTGAGAACCAATTTACTAATGTGAATATGGCAAACTTTCCCGATGTCAATGTGTATTGCCTTTATCTTAAAACTCTTGCTAACCAACTTGCTAATGTTGATGCGAAAGTGTCTGAAAATTCCCTTGTTCTTCAACTTATTAAGGGTCTTGCACCCGATTTTCATGAAGTTGCTACATGCCTTAAATAATCGACTTCGTTACCCTTGTTTTATCAAGCCCATTCACGACTCATTTTACATGAGACCCGTAGGAATCATCACCAAACTTGTGAGGCTAATAAGTCTTCAGCTTTAGTGGTTACCGAAAACACTACTCCTGATGATGATTATGCTAAAACATTAGGGACTTCCAATATTAATCATAATAATAGAAAATCTCACACTTCACGAGGGGGCAAGAAACATTTCATAGGCGGGAAACAAGAAACGTGGGGTTTTGAATTCTCAACAGCACCGTGAGTCACTATCATAGTGGTGTACTACTCCTTCGTTTGGGCCAACATATACTGGACAATATTGGGCCTCACAAACTCCTAATACCTATTCTCCTAGTCCACCTCAGTGTGGGACATATCCTGCATCTCCCTGGCCCACTCCACCAACACTTTATTCCACTCATTCGACAGCTTGGGCTCGTCCAGCTTCCATGAATTTTTCTCCTGGTGTCCTTGGGCCTAGACCCTACTCCTTTTGTGGCTCAGTCTGCACCTCCTCACACTTATGCTCTGTCTCCTTGTATGACGTTTAACACATCGGCCCTTTATACTATGACTCTCAATCCTCTAGATTCCCACTGGTACATGGATACTAGCGCTACTAACCATATGACAACATCTTCAGGTACTCTCTCCCAGTAATTTATTTTGAGCAGTAAGAATCATATTGTGGTTGGTAGTGATGATTTGATACCTAATCAGTTGTTTAGGGTTTTTTTCCTTCGCCGCCTCTTTCTTTTATGTCACCTTCTTTGTCTTCTTCTTTGCTCCACCTCCCACTGCCTCCTCAATCTTGTTCTCTCATGGAAGATCAATGTAAACCTTCCCTCCAGCCTTCTGTAATTGTTACTAATATGAAAACCCATGTCCCCATATAGCTTGAATTCGAAAATGGCTTGTACCACATGGGCACACTTATTTTAAACTCACTGTAGATCATATAGGGTTTTGGATCATATTATTACTCCCTCTTCTAATAAAACTCCATCTTCCTCGATCTTTGATCAAGAAGAATGCAATTATGTAGATGCCGATGTTGTAACATGGATTTATGGCACTATTTCGCGAAATCTCATGACCACTATCGTTTCTCCCGGGGACACCGCTAAACAAACTTGGGAAAAAATACGGGATCTGTTCTAAGACAATAAAGGAACGAGGGCTATTTTTGTTGAGAATCAATTTACTAATGTGAATATGGCCAACTTTCCCGATGTCAATGTGTATTGCCTTTATCTTAAAACCGTTGCTGACCAAATTGCTAATGTTCATGCGAAAGTGTCTGAAATTGCCTTGTTCTTCAACTTATTAAGGGTCTTGCACCCGATTTTAATGAAGTTGCTACATGCCTTAAACAATCGACTTTGTTACCCTCGGTTTATCAAGCCCATTCCCGATGCATTTTACATGAGACCCGTAGGAATCATCACCAAACTCGTGAGGCTGATGAGTCTTCAGCTTTAGTGGTTACCGAAAACACTACTCCTGATGATGATTATGCTAAAACTTTGGGGACTTCCAATACTAATCATAATAATAGAAAATCTTACACTTCACGAGGTGGCAAGAAACATTTCATAGGCGGGAAACAAGAAACGTGGGGGTTTGAATTCTCAACAGCACCGTGGGTCACTATCATTGTGGCGTGCTACTCCTTAATTTGGGCTAACATACTGGACAATATTGCGCCTCACAAACTCCTAATACCTATTCTCCTGGTCCACCTCAGTGTGGGACATATCCTGCATCTCCCTGGCCCACTACACCAACAATCTTTTCCACTCATTCGACATCTTGGGCTCGTCCAGCTTCTATGAATTTTTCTCCTGGTCTCCTTGGGCCTAGACCCCACTCTTTTTGTGGCTCTGTTTGCACCTCCTTACGCTTATTCTGTGTCTCCTTGTATGACGTTTAACACAACGGCCGTTTATACTATCACTCTCAATCCTCCAGATTCCCACTGGTACATGGATACTAGCGCTACTAACCATATGACGACATGTTCAGGTACTCTCTCCCAATATTTTAATCTGAGCAGTAAGAATCATATTGTGGTTGGTAGTGATGATTTGATTCCTAATCAGTTGTTTAGGGTTCTTTTCCTTCGCCGCCTCTTTCTTTTATGTCACCTTCTTCGTCTTCTTCTTTGCTGCACCTCCCACTGCCTGCTCAATCTTGTTTTCTCATGGCAGATCAAGGTAAACCTTCCCTCCATCCTTCTGTAAATTTTACTAATATCAAAACCCATGTCCCCATACAGCTTGAATTCGAAAATGGCTTGTATTCCACATGGGCACACTTATTTCAAACTCACTATAGAGCATATAGGATTTTGGATCATATTATTACTCCCTCTTCAGATAAAACTCCGTCTTCCTCCACCTTTGATCAAGAAGAATGCGATTATGTAGATGCCCATGTTTTAACATGGATTTATGGCACTATTTCGCGAGATCTCATGACCACTATCATTTCTCCCGGGGACACCGCTAAACAAACTTGGGAAAAAAATACGGGATCTGTTCTAAGACAATAAAGAAACGAGGTCTCTTTTTGTTGAGAACCAATTTACTAATATGAATATGGCCAACTTTCCCGATGTCAATGTGTATTTCCTTTATCTTAAAACTCTTGCTGACCAACTTGCTAATGTTGATGCGAAAGTGTCTGAAAATTGCCTTGTTCTTCAACTTATTAAGGGTCTTGCACCCGATTTTAATGAAGTTGCTACATGCCTTAAACAATCGAATTTGTTACCCTCGTTTTATCAAGCCCATTCCCGACTCATTTTACATGAGACCCGTACGAATCATCACCAAACTCGTGAGGCTAATGAGTCTTCAGCTTTAGTGGTTACCGAAAACACTACTCCTGATGATGATTATGCTAAAACTTTAGGGACTTCCAATACTAATCATAATAATAGAAAATCTCACACTTCACGAGGGAGCAAGAAACATTTCATAGGCGGGAAACAAGAAACGTGGGGGTTTGAATTCTCAACATCACCGTGGGTCACTACCATAGTGGCGTGCTACTCCTTCATTCGGGCCAACATTTACTGGACAATATTGGGCCTCACAAACTCCTAATTCCTATTCTCCTGGTCCACCTCAGTGTGGGACATATCCTGCATCTCCTTGGCCCACTCCACCAACACTCTATTCCACTCATTCGACATCTTGGGCTCGTCCAGCTTCCATGAATTTTTCTCCTGGTCTCCTTTGGCCTAGAGCCCACTACATTTGTGGCTCAGGTTGCACCTCCTCACGCTTATGCTCTGTCTCCTTGTATGACGTTTAACACATCGGCCCTTTATACTATGATTCTCAATCCTCCAGATTTCCAATGGT
This sequence comes from Amaranthus cruentus, assembly GCA_019425755.1. Taxonomy (NCBI): domain Eukaryota; kingdom Viridiplantae; phylum Streptophyta; class Magnoliopsida; order Caryophyllales; family Amaranthaceae; genus Amaranthus; species Amaranthus cruentus. Next base: position 9,168,872 of record CM033451.1, on the reverse strand, counting down.
ACATAGATACTAGCGCTACTAACCATATGACGACATCTTCATGTACTCTCTCCCAGTATTTTAATTTGAGCAGTAAGAATCATATTGGGGTTTGTATTGATGATTTGATTCCTATTCATTGTCATGGTCATACCTCCCTTAGCTCCCCCATCCTCCCCTTCGTTTGAACAATGTCCTTCATGCTCCTAAATTAATTAAAAATCTTGTTTTTGTTCGTCGTTTTACTGGTGATAATAATGTCGCTGTTGAATTTGATCCATTTGGGTTTCCGTGAAGGACATTTGAACGGGGAGGCTTCTCATGAGGTCTAATAGTTCAAGGGACTTATATCCAGTTATATCCTCACCTTCCACTTTTGCTGCGCTATCTGGGGACCTTTGGCACTCTCGGTTGGGACATCCGGGATCTTCTACTATTTCTTTTCTTTTGAAACATAATTTTATTTCATGTAAAACTAATGTTCCTCAATCTCCTTGCCAATCTTGTGTACTTCGAAAACAAATTAATTTACCATTTTATGACTCTATGACATCTACTCGTTCACCTTTTGATATTATTCATACTGATTTGTGGACTTCTCCTATTGTTAGTTACGGTGGTCATATATACTATGTGTTATTTCTGGATGATTATTCAATTTTTTTGTGGAATGTTCCGATTATTAAAAAGTCACAGGTCTTTTCTATGTTTCAGACATTCTATCAATCTATTAAGACCCAATTTCAAAGATCCATTAAATGTTTACAATGTGACCATGGCCGGAAATATGACAATACATTGTTTCACACATTTTGCAAACATAATGGCATGTCATTTCGTTTTTCTTGTCCACATACTTCTCAACAAAATAGGACAGCCGAAAGAAAAATCTGAACCATTAACAATATTGTCCGCACATTACTCATTCATGTTTCCTTCCCTCCTTATTTTTGGCATCATGCCTAAGCTATGCCCACCTACTTACAAAATATTCTTCCCACAAAACTTCTCAACCATTTTTCTCTAACCTAGGTCCTCTATCGCACCATTCCGGTGTATGATCATATTCGGGTGTTTGGGTGCTTAAGTTATCCTTTGTTTCCCTCTTGTACTATCCATAAGCTACATGCTCGGTCTACACCATGTATCTTTCTAGGCTATCCATCTAATCATAGGGGTTATAAGTGCCATGACTTGTCCACAAATAAAAGTTATATTTTCCGCCATGTGATATTTGATGAGATGGTGTTTCCGTTCGCTAGGCTTCATGCTCCTCAGTCCACCACCTATGATTTTTTGGATTGTTCATTTCCACCACAGTTCTTACCTTTAGTTCACAATTCCCCTGTTATCTCTTCGCCTGACCCAACTCCCCACTTTGTCTCTCATTTACCCCCTACCGCTATTGTATCGCCTGGATCCCTAGGCCCATCTATTTGGTTTGGGTCTCTTCCTCCCAGCCCTGTTTTGCAGCCTATTGTCCCTTCTCACACTACAATCACCAGGTCCAAGCGTTGTATTTTTCAACCACGTGATCCCCTTAATTTGCCTCTTCTGTGTCGTCATCCCCATTCCTTGTTATCTAAAACAAGCCCTATCTGATCCTCATTGGAAAGCCGCTATGATTGATGTGTTCATTGCTCTTGTTAAAAATGATACGTGGGAGTTAGTACCCCGCCCCTCTGATGTTAATGTTATTCGATGTTTGGGAATTTTTTGTCATAAAAAAAAATCTGACGGTACTTTTGTGAGGTATAAGGCTCGTTTGGTTGGTGATAGTAACTCTCAATAGGTTGGGATTGATTGTCTTGAGACTTTTAGTCTGGTGGTTAAACCAGCAACTATTCGGTTAGTGCTCAGTCTTGCTTTGGCTAAGTCATGCTTGATTCACCAGCTAGATGTCAAAAATGTCGTCTTACGATGGTCAATTACATGAGACGGAGTATATGCATCCACCCATGGGTTTTCGAGATTTTTGATATCCTGATTATGTGTGTCGTCTGAAAACAATCTCTATATGGGTTGAAGCAGGCTCCACGAGCATGGTATCAGCGGTTTGCAGATTATGTTCACTCCATTGGTTTTGTTAATAGTGTGTGTGACAACTCCTTATTTGTGTACCGTCAGAACCGTGACACTACTTATCTTCTACTCGATGTGGATGATATTATTTTGACTGCTTCTTCTGATCAGTTCCGCCAGTCCATCATCTCTTTATTGGCTTCTGAGTTTGCTATGAAGGATTTTGGTACCTTACATTATTTTTTGGGCTTTGCCGTTTGTCGTCAATCTGGGAGGGTTATTTTTGTCCCAACAAAAATACGCCTTGGAAATTATAATTGACCGTGATCGTATGTCTTCTTGTAAGCCTTATTTATCTCCTATTGACACAAACAGTAACCTGAGTGCCACTGCTAGTCCTCCTATTTCGGATCCTACATTGTTTTGAGTCTTGTCGGTGCGCTCCAATACCTTACTTTTACCCGTCCTGATATCTCCTATGCGGTTCAGCAGATTTGTCTCCACATGCATGATCTTCGGGAGTCTCATATGCATGCACTCAAGCGTATCATACGCTATATTTAGGGTACACTTCGTTATGGTCTTCATCTTACTTCCTCTACATCGTGCTCCTTAGTCTTTTATACTGATGTAGGGTTGGCTGCCAAGATACTCGTCGTTCTACTTCTAGTTATTGTGTTTATTTTGAGGATAACGTCATTTATTTGTCCGGCAAACGACAGACCACGGTGTCACGATCCAATGCTGAGGTTGAGTATCGTGTCGTTGCTAATGTGGTTGCAGAGACCTTTTGGCTGCGTAATTTGCTTCTTGAGCTACATTGCGCTATTTTTAAGGCCTCATGGGTTTATTGCGACAATGTGTTTGCCATTTATTTATATGAAAATCAGATGCAGCACCAGCGTACTAAGCACATTGAGTTACATATACATTTTGTTCGCGAACGTGTGGCACGTGGTCATATTCGTACATTACATGTTCCATCCCGGTTTAATATTTCTGATATTTTTACAAAGGGGTTACCGTTTGTTCTTTTAATGATTTTAGATACAATCTTAGTGTTCGTGATCCTCCCGCTTAGATTGAGGGGGTGTATTAGATGTATTATGTATATTTTCATGAAGGGTAGTCTTGTAAATGTAGCTCTAGGTCAATATTGTATATATGTTGCTCATTTATCAACTAAGGAGAAGAAAGGATAATACGGACAGTTTTTCCTCGCAAATTTCATTATTATCATCTTTTATCATGCTTAGTTTCATTCTAAGGTTTTTATTAATTGTTTTTACCATGATTAGTGAGTAGATCCACTTTGTAGGGTTAGGGATTAAACCTAATAGTTGAGTATGGTTTGATTCTTGGATGTGTTTATGAAACTAAGGATTAAAATGGTTAAATTGCGCTAATTTACCCTAAATTAAATGTGCTTGTCGGAGTAGTCAATAGGACTAGCGTGTGAGATTAGGATCGACTTTGCTTTAGGGTAAATTTTAGTTAAATTCTTATTAATTCATTCAACAAAACTAGTGTGTGAGAATTGAATTATAGCGTGTTAGAATTTTAGTTAAATTTTTATTAATTAATCAACAGAGCGAAATTTTGAGATTAACAAGATCTTGTTTAACCACGCAATTAATCTGACATTTCATAGACACTAATGAGAATTTAATCATACAAGACTTTAGTGGATTCCCGACACCCTAGGTCTCTTGATCATATATTTTAATCAATATTTTTAGTTTGTTAGCAAGTTTCTTGCCCTAGCTTCCTTGTGTTCGACCCGCGACTACACGTACACCGTGCGCTTGCGCTTAAAATAAAATTTGCACATTATGTTTTTGGCGCCGTTGCCGGGGAAACGACAAATAATTAATTTGTTAATTTTTATTGCATATATTGCTTTGTTGTGTATATATTTTTTTATGTTCTCCATCTTTATCCATGGTTATATTTTCTTTTCCGCAATATGAAGGTGAGCAATTCCACGCATATTTCTCTAAATTTCAAAATTATGTAGAATACTTGGCTTCTTGTGGCTACACTTTTTATTATGAGGATTTAGGCCATGTGATATTAGAGGGGTTGAACCTCGAGTCTTGGAGTCTAGCCAACTATATATAATACAATATACTTGACATGGATGACGGTTATCATTGGGATTCTTTTTGCAATATGTCTGCTCAGTGTTTGCAGGATGAACAACGTTAGGAGTCTCTTTCTAGACAATTATCAACAACGATCAAGGAATTAGCAATAATATGGAACGAACAATCGGGTGAGCGATCAGCTAGTCTTGCTCGTAATCAAGTAATTATCGATCAAATGGTAATGGACAATGAGAAAACAAGTGGTACAAAAATTGAGCTTGATGATTCCCTTTCTTCAAAGGGTAATGTGGGTGAGTTACATTCTCCAATGGAACCGCGTGATAACCTTGATAACTCTTACTTGCCTATCAATATATCTTGTGAAAGCTCATTTATTGATGATGAGGAAGTAGGGTCTTTAGTGTCTAGTGCTATTGATTCTTATGATATTATTTCTTATAAGTGTCTCCCCATCTCCCCTCATCCATTCACCATCCATTGAGCATAAGTCCACCTTTGACCATCCCAACCTCGTTGATGAGGAATGTCATTCCAAGTCTATTTGGGAAAGTGAACTAGATGCACTTGAGATAATGTTAGAGGGTAACGAAGTCTATGATGAAGAAACATTAGAAGTGGTTAACTCTTTTGATATTGAGTTTTTTCATCTCGAGACTTCTTCATGTCTTGAATTGTCTTTGGGCGAGAAAGAAAAGTCCCTTAATACTGCATCTCCACCTGTAATTCATAAGAGTACTATAAAGTTTATTGATACTAATTCTATTCCTTATAATTATGTTATTAAAAAACTCTCATGTTATAGTCTTTTTGACCATGATCCATATGTGCTAAATTGTATTAATGTGTATGTTTTTCCTGAATGTGCCGCTAGACTGTTTGACAAGTTGAAAGGGCTCTCAACTTTATTTTTGTAGTTGTTTTTCTTTCAAACTACTTCTATTGTGTTGGTTTAAAATTTTCAAAGGAGTTCGATAAGATGCTAAGAGCTTTGTGGATATCTAATCTTGAGCACAACAATCGAGCTATTGATATTAAACAAGCGCCTACGGGAGGCAACCCGTACTTTTAGTTACATTTTCTCTTTGTTTTTATTAATTAGACATCCCCTATCTGTGTGCTTTTGTTTTCCAAGTTTTTATCCCTTTGCTACATTGTTAAGCATTCAGGATAATGCTTTTGATAAGCATGGGGGGAGTCTACACCTGTTAGTGTAGATTTTTTCTGCTTTCTTAGTTTAGGATTTTTATTGCTTTTTTTAAGAAAAAAAAATGAGAGTGCTAGCCAATAACCTGTGAACGAGGTCTAGGCAAAAGGAGAGTGAGTGTTCATTAGTTGATATTGTTATACCTTAACCCACATAGCGATATTTATTAATCTAAATTGGGTACATTAATAAATTGCATTTAATCTTGAACAATATCTCTACCATTAAATAATCTTTTACAGATAGTTAAATTGATTAAATTAGAAAATATATATGCCGCATCATATATTCAAGACAAATTCTAAAAATACAAATTTAACTTATACATATATTGTCAAAATTTAGTAATTTACTATATAACATCTCGAGCTCTATTTTTTTAATTAATATATATATTTATATATACTGATGCTAGAAAAACCGTGCATTGCACGAGATTCTATACTAGTATTATATTTATCCAACTCAACCTAATTAACTCCAAAAATAATATATATTTCCTATGGTCCATAATACTTGCTACATTTAACTTTTTTACGCATTATGTCGAATTATACACATTTAAAAATTATAAAAAGTTATATTATGGAAGTATGCGATTAGACGATTTAAACAAGATCCCACTTGACTATATTATTACTTACATATTAGCCGCAATATATAAAATAAGCTTAAACGATGAATAGTTCCCAAAAACAAAATGTAGCAAGTATTTCGGAGCGGACGAAGTACATCACAAAATTAACCCTAATTATCAACTAATAATAAAAATGGGTAGAATATAAATTTTCAAAATAATAATTAACTACTTTCAAAATAACAATTAACTACTAACAACAAAAATGATATTAATCATGAACTTGCAACTAAACATCCATTAAAAAATAAATTAATTAAATTTGATATCTTTAACACTAAATTACAAGTAAAAAGAAAAAAAATAATGAACATAGAAAATATACCTTAATGTTGTGGGTTTGAAGCAATATATGAGACCTACAAATGAAAAACAAAAACAAAATTATTAAACATCCATTAAAAAACTAAGCCTTAATATCGGTTTTGAAGCTTGAAAAACTTGTAGGAAGCAATTATACCTTAAACTCGTGGGTTTTGAAGCAAGAACACAAGCTTAAATTAGTGGGTTTAAGGGGGGTTTTGGTCGAAGATGAAGAGCAAGAATAATAGTAGCAGCAAGAAGAATAATTTCATGGGTTTAAGGGGGGAGGGGGGGGGGGGTATGGAAAAAAACAGTAGCAACAAATGCAATTTCGTGGGTTTAGGAAATTTTTGTGGGTAAATACAGTAGAGAAGAGCAAGTAGATCAGCGAAAATGAAGAGCAAGAAAGAACACCAACAGTTTGTTTGAAGAAGAATCAGTATGCTAGGTTTGTGGAAAGGTACGTTGAAGGGCGGGTATTTTTTAGAAATTAATTTATGTGCTGCAACTTAAATGTTGCGGGCTTATCAGAACCGCAGCACATAATCAACTTGAAACATTTAAGAGTTGTTGCGGGCATTGGCAAAACCGCATCATATAATCTAGTTCAATTGTTTTAAAGATTATTTGTTGCGGGTATGAAGAACACTGCAGCATTTATGTTATTTTGTTTTTGCCTAATTATTTCTTCTATTTAATGATGTGTATTAAAAAAACCGCAAGAAATGCTTAGCAGCAGAAACATTTTTTCCACTAGTGCCCCTTCATCGTAAAGAGAAAGAGAAAAAAATAATGACATAAAAGAAAAGGTTGAAGAAAAACAAATAAAAGATGTAGAAGAACTTGTCGAAATAAGGGAGAAGGGGAAATCTAACCTTAAAAACAAAATGATAAATGTTTCTTAAGATATTAATTTCCATCCAGTTGTTTAGAGAAATTGTACTCTAATAGAATATTATATCTACATAATCTAGTCTACACTAGTACTCCTTTTCACGGGGTACAAAATAATAGTCCCTATTACAAACTACATTATTAGTTCTCTCATCATGTTCAGAAGTTTGGTGTTGTTTATGCCTATATAACTTGTTAGCTATAGCATCCACCAAAATAGGTGGGAATTTCATTCCTTAAACCCACTCATGGTTTACTTAATACAAGGGTCATCCAAGAAAAGATGCTTTTGGTCAATAGGATGTTCATTGGAAAGTGCATATGGTTTGCTTAAAGTTATCTCATTGGTTATATCCCTAACGAGTCATTAGTTAAATCTCGACTAAGTTCTTTAGTAGTTGAAATCCCTTATTACTTCGGTGCTATTAAATCAAATTTATAATTATTTGTTACAAGAAAAACAACAACGATAACTTATCAATACATGTAAGCTGCAAAAATTTCAGAAAGAGAAATAGTTGAAATGAAAGTATTTCAAATTAAATATGAAGAACAATGAGTTAAAATTTGGTTAACTCAGAAGCAACCTACTTAAAAGAATAGAATACTTTTGAAAAAAATCTCAAGTGATACTTATAAGATGGAGAAATTAGTTTGTAAAAGGGTCCATAATTAAAATTCAAAAATATGAGCAAGATTGAACACAAAAAAGTATTTTAGAATTTCTAGAGTAAAACTCATGATGTTAGAGTTTTGAAAGGTCCCAAGTGAAAATTAAATTGTATTTATAGGCTCTTGAAAACTTAGAAAGAGATTGGTGCTTTGATAGTATTTACTACTTGGGAAACGTTCAAATTAAAGAATTATAGTACATTTATAACACACTCTACTTAATAAAGCAATAATGAAAAATTTTCAAACAATGCTCACATGGAACCTGAACAAGTCTACCAGGGTCAACTCATGTATAATAGGTAGGGGTGTTCATTACCGGGTACCCGGTTAGCCGGGTACCTTTTTTAACGGCCCGTGTCCCGGCCCATTTAATATATTTAATTATAATTTTACTAACTCACCTAAATCTTCATTAGTTTACTAACACGTGAACAACCCACCATTAATATTAAGATAATGACAAAATCCCCATCAAAGAAAAATCAAGTGAAATTATGAATATTAAAAAAACTCACCAAAATTAGTATACAAATTACAAGAATTAAAAATTACAAACCCATAAAAAATTCACATTGAAACCCAACTCCATTTGTGTTAAAGATAAAAATTGGATGAAATGTTAAAATTGTTACTGGGTAATTAGCGGGTACCCAGATCAAATTTAATCGGTCCATGACCCGACCCGGTCAAGGAGGGTCGGGTACCCGACCCGGAATTTTCATTTTTTTAAATTTTTTGACCTGCCATGTATGAGGCGGGTCGACAGGTCGGGTCGAGCAGGTCGGGTACTTTTGAACACTCCTAATAATAGGTGGTCAAGTTGTTTAAGATAATGTAGAAAATCTCTTCTCCTAGTCTTAATTACCACTAGAAGTAAATCCAACGGGTGTTTATTTCAACAATGTAAACCACATAATTTGGTCCCTGAACAAATATTTCTCCGTAGGAGAAGGATTAAGATATTTTACATCCTAATATATACTCCTCCTAGAAGGATGATGACTCAAAATACAGTCCATGCATCTTGAGAAAAAAATGATTGCAACATACCATATAAAACATACCCTTGACCTGTCTACTATGACATACATATTTGAGAAGAAGATTGTATGCGCATGAACATAAAATTATGGTTATCCTTGAAGTAGGAAAAAACACTGAAGAGGCAAGCAATGAACACAAAAATGATTGCAACAACTACTTATTTACCTATTAAAGTAAGGTGCTTACCCGCTTAAGAAAATAATATAAGCAATGTATTTAATGTTCAACTTATCTATTAATGGGAATCTACCAGCTCAACATAAAGTATGACACATACTTGACTTGTGCTACCAAACAAAAAAGAAAAAATCAAAAAGGTTATGAAGAGTTATATCATTTCCCCAATCAAAACTAATGGTTAAAAGAAAGTATTCATTAAATTATGTTTATTAATTCCTTACCAATATTTTACTATAAAAACTACTCTCATGAATCATTTATGAGGTATGTGAATTGCAGTTATTATTCTCTCTACAATGATTATTAGAATTTACTTTGAAACATTCATTAAGAAATTACTCGTAAAAGATCTCGAGTCATAAAGAAACCCTAATAATCAACAACATTAAAGACCATTGTGTAATTCTTAGTGAGAATCTAGGCTCTCATTTCTCAAAAGTTACTAATCTAGGCATTAAATGTTGTCCTCTAAGGGAGTCCTCACTCCCAATTTACATTTGTTAGTTTTTGTATTGATCTTAAAAGAGACTTTGAGAAATTTTGAACCGCACTAGAAATCTCCACAATAATCACTTTCTTCTTACAAAATTCATATTTATATTTCGTTAACTGCAGGGCCGGCCCTGAGGGGTAGGCCAAGAGGGCAACCGCCTCGGGCCCAATTTTGAAAGAAAGAAATAAGATTGGATAAGGGCCCATTTGATATAACACTGTTGGGAAGGAAAATACCCAAAATAATAAATGGAAAACTAAGTAAAGGGCTTAAAAGAAACACTAAAAAACACAAGAATCAAATTAATGGCTTTTGGGAAAATACAACATTGAACTAATACACTATTTTTAGTAGCTTTGAGAGAAGTAATGCCATTGAAAAAGTAAAATTGCATCTGATCTTTAATATCAGTTCAACCTTTTAAGTGTTCCCTTGACTCTTCAAATCTCTCTTTTTTTTCCATTCATTGTGCTATTAGTTCTATTATATATCATCAATGAATTCTCAATTGGCCGGTATCCAGTTTGGAGTTATTTCCAATATTTAAGGTAGTTCATATTTTCTCTCCTCTTTATTAGTTTAACTGTTGTTTTTTTACTATATGTAACAGATTAGAATTTCTTAGTCCTTATCTTCCAATTATAATTATTCTGAATTTTCAATTGAAATTCCTAAAACTTTGGTTATAGTATTTTTAATTATATCAAATATTAAATTTTAAAATATTATTTTGTTTAAAAGCTTTTTTATAAGCACTAAATTATTATTTTAATATTTTATAGTACGAAAGTAAATGTTTATTATTATATTTACGGTTTTGTAAAACGTTACGTTTTAAATTTCTTCCTTAAACTAACGTTACTACTTATTATTTTAACCTAAATTATTTTTATAACATATAGTTACTGAAAATTGTTTTTAAAATGCATTTAAATATTTTCCAAACCCATATAACCATTTCCATCACAATACTTTCATAAAGTAGTGTAAATCATGTCTTTAAACATACAACAATTCATAAAATTAACATGCATGATGCCCACAATAACAATACATGTAATAAATCATTTCTTACTCGAAATTATCATTTTGATATCATTTTTTAAGATTTAAGAACTTTTCTTTGGGAATTTTATTTTTAAAAACAAGTTTATACAAAACTTTCCCAACTTGTTCTTAAATCCTTTAAAAATCACCCCATGTGACATACCTCGACTCCAAGCTTATATAAATGTTCCGTAAGCTCCCACGTAAGCTCCTATACGTTCTTAGAAATGGTTCCAACTTCGGGTCCTTGCCCTTCAAGTCCCAACTCCAACTCTTCAACTAAAAATATTGCATTCATCCAAAAAAAATCAATAATAATTTTGGATTTCTAACATGCACTTAACTTTCCTTAGTTGGAGTTGTTAAACTAATACTTGTGATGATTTAACATATTTGGAGTGTACTTATTATGTTGAGCAACATACTTAATCAAGTCCCATAATTTTACTTAAAATCCTTGAGGTAACAAAATTTATAAGATTGTGAAAATAACATTTTCTTTTCTTTACTTTCCATCATAATCGATTTTTTTTTGTAGAGGTTTTATAAGTGATAATTTTCTTAGTTTTAGATAAAAAGAAATATCCATATTAAAACGATCTTAGTTTATAGAAAGATTCATGTAAGAGTGTTCTACATGAACAAGTTTTACAAAAACTAGTGGAATAAGGAAATGAACGTAACTTACTCTATACTTGGTGGATTTCTTCAAGTTTGGTGTCTATGGAAAGCTCTTGAAATGAAGATTATTTTTATGTAATATTTGAGTTTATAAACATAAATTTTCAGAATTTTTAGATGGGTTTTTAAAGAAGATTTGATGAGAAAAGAAGGTGTTTTAGTAGTTGAAAGTTTGAAGGATGCAAGTGTTTGTTCATGGATGAACTTGGGAGCAACAAGTTGGGGATTTATGGCTGAATTCTTATTCAGAAATTAGAGTGTCTTTGCTTCAAATATTAGCCTCTTGCATGCTTGTAATGATGCATAATCTAGGTCAGAACAAAAGGGTACTTTGGTTAGAGTGTTTTGCTTGAGTATGTAAGTGTATAAAGGGCTATAAAGAGGGTTTGGGACAGCTATTGGGGCTGCTGTTTGGGGCTGTTTTGGAGGTGGTTTTTGTCTCATTTTGATCTATTATAGTGTAGGAAAGGTTTATCTAAGATAGTTTAAAGTTTGGGTAAAAATTGTTGTACATGTAACAAGTTATGTAACTTGTATTATATGTTTAAAAATCACTTTGTATATGTGTATGAAATATTTAATTTACTCCCATCATGGTTAAATAATATGCTCGGGTAATAATTAAAATTTTCTCGAACTATTATCGGTAGTTGCTCAACTTTAAGTTTTTACCTCCAAAGTTTACGTTACTTGTTATGATTCATAACTGCGTTATGAATTAACAAGTTTCTAATCATCGTAGAAATTTTTCAAATTTCTACCATCACTAATTAAATTTTAATAAGTGACGGACAAATATTAAAAAAAAATTAGTCGCTAAAAATGACTAATGAAATCTCATTAATAATGCGACTGTTTCACTTTATTTAACTTATATCATCATCATTTTGAAGCATTAATATTGGGTTATTACTTTGGGTACTTAATATATCAATATTTTTGGAGTTTTGATTTATTTATTTTGGGTGCTTAGAAGATCATAATTATTTTTGGGAGTTTGAATTAACTATCTTTGGAGCATTATTATCTATCTTGGAGGGTCTTATTTTTTATTATTTTCCTAATTAGTACTTAGTACTAATCCTTGATGTTAGTATGGTATAACTTCTTACCCTACTCTTTATGTGGAATTTTACTTTATAATATGCAAAGTATGAAATATAATGATTATGTTTAAGTAAGAAGTTAGTTTAATGAAATTATAATTAATATTATATTAAGTATCTTTATGCTAAAAGTATTTTTAGTGTGTTAATTTAGTAATCTTTGTACAAGTTTAGGAACACGGGTGAAAAACTATATTGTAGTGATATTAAGTATAATTTATGTTATAAACTAGTGCTAGTATGTTATGAGTTATGTGTACTAATATGTTTATGTTAGCCATCAAGCTAATTTATAAAGTAGTAAGTTATTTTATGAACGTATTTTTATCTTGTATGGTTATACTAAGAGTGTTGTTATTATACTTTATTTTAATGTTAAGTTTATCCTTAAAGTTATAGTAAATTTCTAAATTATTGTGTAGGTTTCCTTTTTTTTTATTGGTTATGCTAATTATTTAAATCTAGGATTTACAATAATAAATTAAATAAAGTTGTTTTTTTTTTAGTGAAAAGGCCCCAAAATACTCATAGGCCATTCGACCATTATCATATGAAATACAAAAAGAATTTAATTTACTTTTTAAAATTATTACAAGCTATTTTTGTGATAATATTAAAATACAATCTAAAAAGTTGATTTTCAGAAATTTTTATAAGTTATAAGAAATTAAAGGGATTTTCTTGAATATATGAGATTTAATTAGAAAAAGTAAGTTTTGTGGCATTTAATTACTACTTAGTACAAGCTATTTTATTTGCTAACTATTTGACCAAAATTTATATAAAAAGATGTAAAATTACTTTTAGTAAACATGCCTCTTAAACTATGTGTGAAATATTGATTTTTGTGAAATTATAAGTTTTATTTTTATAACTAAAATGTTGATTTTTGAATCTATTAAGTTACATGTTTTTCCAAACTTGAAATAATTATTTTTGGGGAACTTGTTGAAGTTTGAAAACTTATCCAAACGATTCACTTTTAACTTGAATTTTAATTATAATATTTGATTTTGGAAAAAGAATAAAGTTTAATTTTTTTAAAGTTGAAAGTATTAATTTTTGGAACATATTTCAAGAGAAGTAGATTTTAACACCTACTTGTAGAAAATACTAATTTGAAGACTGTTTCGAATGCGAAACTTGAATCGACAAATGACCTTGAAAACACCTGAAGATGAATTGTTGTTACAGCTCAATTGTCTTTTATTTGTAGATGAAAAATCTCGCTTCTTGGACCTGTGATCCTGTATACAACAAGTTAGCCTTGCCCGGAAAACTCCTCCGATGCTTAAGTTAGATCGGGGATAGGAGATCAAAGGATAAACAAGTGAATGAATAAGAGAGTTATGGGAGAATGGTGGCAGGAAAGATGAGAATATTAAGATTGTATGTTTGCTTAGCAGAGAGTTGTTGATTGTATGTGTAGAACTTAGCCTCAAATGAACTCAGAAGAAGGTATTTATAATAGTCACTCAAAAGATAAGGAAACAAATAGTTAAGGGGATCATGGGTAATATGGAGGAGATCATGGGTAGTTGTCTAATATATCTGGTGGTTATCTCCTTAGGAGCCAAGTAATAGAAAGACAAGAGTCAAAGGGCATTTGACTGTAAATAGTGAAAGTTAACGGGGTACAAAAGTAATTTACAGTAAATAAATAAATATAAGATAAATTTTACCATAACATTTAGCCCTACGCATGAAGGATGATCTAGGCGGAGAGCCCATCAATATGAAACATCTTGCTTTATGCGGAAAAGGATTCATCAAAAATCCAATAAAGTATCTCCAAAATATTAAAATCGATCTGACAAGCCCTACGTCGACTATTCAAATGTTGTTATGTCGACATTAGGATGAGAAAATTGACCCATTTGTAGTTCATAGGGAGGATATAAGGAAGATTCCGCGGAATCAGCCTATCATGAGTCGTGGCTTATGATCAAACGAAATGGCGGAAGTGATGATAACTTAAAAAAAATTTATTGACAGCCCCCATTTTGGGAGTCCGACTCATCAAGCCCACGGTAGGGAAGACACTATCCAGAAACCATGAGGAGAAGCAGACATTGACCATACCGCAGAAGGGTAAATTACTCAACATTTTCAAGCAAAGGGACACTTTATGGAGTCCAACTTATCGACTCTACGACCAGTTGAATTTTTGAAATATTTTCAAGAAATCACCCAAAGTGTGGGGGGAATCCGCGAAAAGACCAACTTGTTCGTATTATGTCACGGAATAACCATAGGTGCTGGGACTGGGAATATTTTTTGAAACTCAAGTGGTCAAGCAGGGTCCGTCTTATCGACTCTACAGCAATGCCTGGAGTTAGACCTGGGAAAACGGTCGGTCGGACGTGTTACGGGTCGGGTCACTTTCGGTCGGGTCATTTTCGAGTTGGGTCATTTTCGGGTCGGGTCATTTTCAGGTTGGGTCACTCTCGGTTCCGGGTCGGTCGGTTTGACCCAACGGGTTATGAATTATGAAAATTTAAAAAATGATTTTCCATATTTTATTATTTATGAAACTTTTTTAATAAAAAAACTATTTCTCATCCCTATGACATTAATCCACATATCAATTAACTCAATATTAAAGTCTTATATGTGATTGAATTCAAGTTATAAGAAATCAGTAATTGCGATGGTCGTTGTCTAAACTTTAAATCTATATGTATAGTTGGATTTGTAACATACAGGTCACATTAGAGAAACCATATGTGCGATTTTCTAAAACTAGTTAGTATGTCGGGTTCATCTAAGTGTAAAGAAAATAAGGGAATTAATACTTATTTTGAAAGGCTTGTAATATACGTGCTTCATGAAAGTTATTGCGTTTATTAAAGTTGTAACGTAAGATAAAAATAACGTTAAATATCTTCTCATTTTCTCATAAAAAAATATTTCTACAATTTTCATGTTGGAAAGATATACAAATAACTAAGTACTTATTTCGACTTATAAGATACACGTTTTATAATCTAGGGTAACGACATTTCTTTTCTTAAAAGCTCATTCAAATGTGCAAAACGTTCTTATAAATTATATCGATTTGCTTACTGAAATGTAGAAGAATAAAAAACTCATTTGATTATTTAACAAGATATATGCATTCAATTAAGATGATTATAACATCTTTTTTTAAAGAAAAATAATTACGATGGATAAAAAGATGTTAAAAGCGTATTTTTTAAGATCTATTAAAGAGTTTTAGGGTTCAAATGATATAGTCAATATGTTGAGATACGTTAAAAACAAAAAATTTATTTGAAATGAATTCTAACATTGAGATTACTCTAAAAATTGACATTAGACCTGTCAAAACGGGTCGGTCGGGTCGGTTGCCGGTCGGGTCATTTTTGGTCGTGTAATTATCTGGTCGGTCATGTTTCGGGTTAAGTCGCTTTCGGATCGGTCGGGTTCGGGTTTCGACGGGTCGGGTTCCGGGTCCATTTTCGGGTCGGATCAAATTTTCCCAGGTCTACCTGGAGTCTTCTGACTTGGAAACTTTTGGATTTCAAGATCGCCCAGGGGGTTCGAGTTATCGACCCCACGGTATCATCATGATCAGAAGGATTCCGGTATCTATATAAAATACTAATGAAGAAACGAGACTAATACATGTCAGACTCTCCTTCATTAGTTTCCCGCCTATTTTTCTGAATTGCAGCTGACTTTTTAGTGAAAAAAATTTCCTATTTCCTAAATCAATTGAATTTATTTAAGTTAACAGAATACAAATTAGACAATTACAATATATTCTAACAATCATAAATTCTACTAAAGGTATAGAAGAATGAGACAAGTGTAACAATTTTATGTGTTATTTTTCCGCCTAACTCTACTTAGGTTATTTTAGGTAGTTTCTTAACTTTAATTTTATTCAATAATTTGCTTGATTTAACCCATATTTTTTCCTCATATTCTTTCCATTGATACTTGTTTTCTCTTCTACAATAGTCTTCAATGTCTAATTTTGCTCATATGTTTTTCAACAATATCTGGATATTTGGTTTTAGTTTTGAGTTTTAGTTTTGATGAAAAAACTATGAAATTATTAAATATGTTCATGGTGATGTAAATATGGGTTCATTAAAGGTGTTAATGGTGATAAAACTAATCCACCAATTGTGAACAAAACAAATCCATGGGTATTGGTGTAATTATTTTTAGTGTCGGTTAAAATTCATTTAATTTAAGGTTAAAACTTAAATATTTTGTTATTTTCTTATAATATTGAATATTTGGGGTTTGTTATATTAAAAGAATACAAGTTTTTTATTCCAAGCAACTCATTTTTAGTATTTTTTTTTTTGACATCTCTATCATCATTTTACAAGTAATATTTCTGGATTTTTTCAAAAAACAATAGTATGAATTTTATCAAGCAAATTTTTAGTATTTTTCTGGCATCTCTCTTATCTTCACAGTCACTTTAATTATTTTCGAAAAATTTTAAGCTACAACTTATGTTTCGGTGTTGGGTATTCATTCTTAGTCAAGGGTTAACACCCATTTAAGATCCGTTGGATTACATTTATTGTCTTAAGAGTAAAATTGGATTTTTTTTTTTGTAAAAAGAATTGAAATTAGAGTTTTCAGGAAAACTAATGTTCTAAATTCGATTAATAATTATGTTTCATGATTATCAATTAGATTTAAATTGTAAGATTATTCCTTGGGTTATGAATTTGGGAACTTTAATTGGTTAGTTAATAACGTAGTTTTTGGGTTATAATTTTATAAGTTGGGCATTTTAAGATTGTTACTTATTAATAATTTTTTATTAGACATTATTTGTGTAGACTTCTTTCCATTTTTTTGTTGCATTTTAAGTGTGTTCAAAAGTTGAATTTAAAAGGAACATTTACCCAGAATAATCCAACCTATTCACGATTTTCCTACAATAATCCCAACTATCGATTAACCATGAATAATCCCAACTATTGCCCCACTTCACCTGTGCTGTTGTTGGGCTTGTTTTTACTGGTGCAGCAGGGAGATTTCTGAACCTTAGTCCTCTCCCCTATTCTTCAATCCCTTTAATTTCTTTCATGAAGGGCATCACTTATTCCAATTGTTCTTCAAGTAGGAGTTCAATTGCAAGGGAAACCCCAAGATGTAATCATGATGTTCTTGTCAAACTACAAACTGTTAGAAAAGGTTCGCGAATTAGGCATTGTTTTTATGGTTGTGGTCTATGGCCTATTAGTTAATATAAACTAAAATTTTGATTTAATTTGTAAAATTGATTTAAATAAACTATCCTATGAACAACAAACAAATTTAAAAAAAATCAGATTCAATTAGGATACAATTAACAAAAAATTGCAGATATTAAAAGCTTTAACTTACCATTTGAAAAGTAGACTAGCATCAAGTAGCTTGGACAAGAGAGAAATCGAGCACCAATTCGCGAAATCAAAGCTTGGTAATTTCAGAAAATTGGGGTTGATTGGGTTTACAGGAGAGAGAATTCAAAAGTTGAAGGTAATGGTGAGTAGTAGCAAGCTTTTATGTTAGATTATAAAAAAAAGGAAAAAGTATTTTACATACTAAAACCGGTTGTAGGTAAACTAACAACACCACAGGTTAAGTAAGGCAATAGTTGGGATTATTCATGGTTAATCGTTAGTTGGGATTATTGTAGAAAAATCGTGAATACGTTGGATTATTCTGGGTAAATTTTCCAATTTAAAATTTATTTTTATTAAGTATAAGGGATGGAATAACCGAGATGGAAAGCAAGAAAGCTCAATTGCAATTTCAAAAACGTAGGGGTTTAGGTAGAAGTACATTATGTTTGACCTCTCGATATTATTAGGTAGAAGTAGCTTAAGAAATAAGACATTAAATACCTAGCTAATTTTTTAAGACTAAATATATATATATATATATATATATATATATATATATATATATATATATATATATATATATATATATATATATATATATATATATATATATATATATATATATATATATATATATATATATATATATATATATTACTCATTGAAAACAATTGAATTTATTCATAGATAGTAATCAATTTCTTGCACGTTATATTTTTTTACACAAAAAATTCTTATGATTCCGTGTTTTGCATGGGTATGTACCTAGTAATTTCCTAAATCAATTGAATTTATTTATAGATAGTATTCAATTTCTTGCACGTTATACATTAGAGACTTTCATTATTCTACCAATATATACAATCAACTGTACGTTATACAATTGTACAATACAATAATGGGAAATCTTTGAAAAATAGCAACACAATATTTGTTTCCAAAACTGCAACACTATGCATAATAAAGGGTTTATTTTAACCCTATTTTTTAACTATAAATGCATGAAAAATCTAAACTCTTTTGTCATGCAGTTTACAAACACTTCGTGATATTCAAAATTCAGTTTTTTTTAGCACAATTTGTCTCTATGGCTCAAAGCTATCACATGATTAAAAATATTATGGGAGAAACCGAAACATGGAGAATAAAAATCAAGGCAGTTTATCAATGGAAAACAATTGAGCAGAATAGAGATGTGAATGGCATTCTTACAATTCTTATAGATGAAGAGGTTAAATAAATACAACTTTACCTCATAATTTACCTTACATGTTTTGGTTTTGTTTAATATTTATTGAACTGATAATAAATTATATGTAAAAGCACAGGCAACTAGAATTCAAGCTACTATTTCAAAGTATGTATTATCTGCTCATCATGATAAAATCAAGGAGGGAGAGCATTACTATATCACAAGGTTTAAAGTGACTAGAAAACATTGGAGACTATAAACCAACTAAACACAATCACAAGATAATTTTGCTCAAGAATTCTGTTATAAGAAAATGCAGTGATATAACAACTCCAACAGACCGATTTAATTTTACCAATTTTAATGACATACTTGATTCGAAATATGACAGAACTGTCTTGACAGGTATGTAACAATTTTACTGCATTAAGCTTATTTCAAAAACTTAAATAACATAAATAATCACTTTTTATTTCTTACACAGATATAATCGCAGAAGTGACACAATATAGTAATGTAAATGATGGTTTCAAATTATCCATTAACCTTGAATTGACTGAGGAGGAGTAAGTCATTTTAAGATTATATTTTTTTAACATTAAATTACACGAAAAATGACTTTAACTAATTATTTAACATTTGTGGTGAATTTAGGAACAACCAAATTTCAGCAAAGTTGTGGGTACAATATGCATAGAAAATTTATATGTATCCAAACCAGAGAATAATAAATGTTTTGTGATTATTATTCAATATGCAAAAGTCAAATCATGGAGAGGTAATATTCATTAGAAAACAAACTGTTGAAATTATAGTTATGTATATCTAACTCTTTATATAATAACTCTTTTATAAGAACTAGTTGTGGGGCCGCGTGCTATGCACGCGGTCCCCCAAGTTACACTATCGAATTTAATAATGATATTTTATGCAATTCTATTGATAATAATATGAATGAAAATATTGAAATGTCAATATGTTGCAAAAGTGTAGTGGATACTTATCTGATTGCTGATATTTATTTTTAATATGCTAAAATAACATTTGTAATAATTAGACTAAAAATTTAGATATCAAAATGATAATTTTAATTATCGACTTATTGATACTCCTATTAAGTTAGTCAATATTATAAGTGTGGTTCATATTTTCGTTTTAAAATTATTAATTAACTTTTCTGATTGCTGATATTTATTTTTAATATCTCAACTTCCTTTATAATTATATCAAATCAATCATAAATTGAAACACGAGTTAAAAAATTTTTGATAATTTTTTTTTGGGAAATTCCACATGGTAACCCCGAGGTTTTGGGTTTTCCATGTGGTAACCAAAACTTTTAAAAAATCCACGCGGTAACCCTGTGGTTTACGTAATTGTTCCACGGTGACCTTTTTGCACATAAAAACGTTAGCAAACGCCAATTTTGAAGCTTTAAGGCTGATATATGTCTATTTGTGCGACTCACCATTTCAAATGCCATCAGTTTTAACCTTTTTCCCCAAAACATCAACCCGAACTTTACCATCTTTCATCCAAATCATATTGTTTTCTCGCAAATCGAAAAATGGTAGAATTAGGGTTTATATTTTGGGGGAAAATGTTGAAACTGATGGCATTTGAAATGGTGAGTCATAAAAATAGCCGTACAACAACCTTAAAGCATCAAAGTTAACGTTTGCTATCGTTTTGCTAATGTTTTATGTGCAAAAAGGTTACGGTGGAACAATTTGGTAAACCTCAGGATTACCACGTGGATTTTTTAAAAGTTTTGGTTACCACGTGGAAAACCCAAAACCTCAGGGTTACCACGTGGAATTTCCCTGTTTTTTTAGTTGATGATTGATTTCCTTATATTAATTCCGTTGTTCTTTTTAATTACTTAATTTGCTATTTTTGTACTATATAATAATCAAATAATATGAACTTATGATAATCTTTATATTAGTAATATACACTCAAAAGTTAATGTCAATTAAGTTAAAATATTTATGTACATAATCTTTTAATCTTATTTCCCATCCTAATACAAAATATTAAGTCAAAATGTTTACAATATATATTTCCTTAATTATTGTTAAATGTTTTAATTTAGGAAAAATTGTCGGCAATAATCCCTAATTTTTACGTTTTCCTGTGAATAACCCGTACTTTTAATTATTCATGAATAATCTGAACTTTGCAAAATTTTGTTCACAGCACTCCTTCTTCAAAGTGACCGAGTATAGCAGGTAAATGTCCGTTTTGTAATCTGCTTTCTACCTTATAGTTGATGCCTTCATCTTTCTCTTTGTTACCTTCATTTCTCCATTGTTAACCCAAACCTTAGGTGAGAGAAAGTTCAAATCATCCATTCACTTTTTTTCCTCTGTTTTTTTTACAAAAATGAATTCTCATTGTTCTTCAGCATAAAGTAGAGATTTAAATTCAAATAAGAGTGTGAAATGTGAGCATGGGTTCGTTGCAAAATTGACAATGTTGAAGAAGGATTTTCATGCTGGAGAGCGATTCTATTCATGTCTAAAATGGTCTGCAAGTGTTTATATATACTTTATTGTACACATCTATTGAATTTCAGATTATAATTTGATGAACATTTATAATGGTAGGATGCCAATTGCAAATTTTTTTATGTTCCAAAAAAATTCAAATTGGAATAGTGGATTGCTTAGATTGATTTGAGCTTTCTCTCTCCTACGGTTTGGGTTCACAATGGAGAAATAGAGGTAACAAAGAGGAAGATGAAGACAACAACTATAAGGTAGAAAACAGGTCACAAACGGACCTTTACCTGCTATGCTCGGTCACTTTGAGGAGGGGGTGTTGTAAGCAACAATATTGTAAAGTACGGATTATTTATGAATAATCAAAAGTAGGAGTTATTCACAAGAAACTTTAAAAGTAGGGATTATTCCCGATAATTTTTCCTTTAATTTATTCATTTACCATTTTTAATTAGTTATACAATTACTAAATAAAATATGTCATGTAGTTATTTCTTATTCAACAATATTTTTTTATATTCATGTTTTCTTAGAGAATGACAATAAAAACTTTTCAACATTTTTATTGTAGGAAAAAATTACCATTAATAATACAACCTTTCATTAATTTCCCTACATTAATACTAACTTTTGATTCTTTATGAATAACACTAACTTAGGGGTTTTTTTCCTATATTAATATCAACTTCAGTTTATTAACTATTTTACTAATTTTCTTGTAATATAATCTTCTCTAGTTTGATTTTTAACATGTTAGTGATATTCCTGTGAAACAACCCCTAAGTTGGTATTATTCATGGTTAATCAAAAGTTGTTACTATTGTAATTATCATTACTTATAATTTTTCCTTTATAGTATTGTATTGTATGATTTGAGGTTTTGGGTGGTTTTTCCATGAGTAATTCTACTTCACTCCCACTCAATAAAGTCCAAACACGACAATTCAAAGCTTTCAAAATTGACAAAACTCAGACACGCGTCATGATTTACCGTTGTAGCAAACCACTCTTTTTTACTCAGCACGCTCAGCGACTAAGCCGTTAAAGGCCATCCCTTGAGCCAAATCTCTTTAGCACGCTACCCAAGCGCATAAACAAAAACATAAGTATTTCGCTTAGTAAACAAGAGCTTGACAAGATAATGCGAAGCAACAATAAGGTATATTTAACATATTTCACATGAAGTTGATGACATTGTCAGTCATGTATTGACGTGATGCATAGGCCAGCAAAGAGAGTTTGCTCCTATACAAACTTGGAAATACATAAAGACATGAATTCTGCTGATACTATAACATGTCGATACAATGTACTACTTCTAATTAAAAGCATTTGATATCAAAAGAATGAAAATCTTAAGAGAACTGCATTCACTATTCTTTCTAAATTTTTCCGGTCACCCTCAGTTTGAACTCCTTCCGATCACCACCCGAAAAGAAAGGAGCTATATTTTGCTGGATTATAAGCCCATCGAAGCTGTCACGCACTTTACGATGGCTATCCATAATGCTCCTAGACACACCTTGCCAACTCAACTTTCTTCTATTTCCTCCTACCTCAAGGCTGTAAGTGTAATTATTTGCATCATTGTCATCCCCATGAATCGCAAGAAAGCTATGTAAACAGGAGCCAAACCGGGCTTAAACGCATCGAAATGAAGGCAGTAGTATTGCCCAAAGCAACTAAACACTTAGGGGGTGTTTGGTTTGGGCTTTTTAGTACCAAGTAAGGGAGTCCAATACCATTACCCTACACTTTCTGTTTGGTATATGATTGGGCTAATCCAATCCCTTTCTTAAGGGTAATGGATTCCCTTAAATTATTACTCCTCATTTGTAAGCAGAAACAAATTCCATTTCCTCTCATCTCTACTTTGCTTGCTCATCACCTTGAAGCCTTCAAAACAGAAAGTCTAGGGCTCCATTAAAATCATCATCAACAAGTATGTTTTTGCAACTCTCTTTCTCTCTCTTCATGAAATTTTGTTCTTCTATGTTTTGTTTTCCTTATATTTAAAGATTAATCAAATTTTTAGGGTTTATTAAGAACTTATTTGTGAATTGTTGGAATAATTGATTGCTGGATTTTGTTCACAAATTTTTCATGAATTTGTTCACGATTTTTTTCACGGAGAAGATATTGATTGCCATTTTGTTATGGAGATTTCTGGTTACTTTTTGCTGATAAATTCAGAGTGCAAGAATAAGGAAATACATTCATCAATTATATGAATGCATGACCAGAATCTTTCCACTCGGTTACAAGTGGCATACCTGGAAAAATCAACGAAAATCAGAAAACGCAAATCTATCTATTCGAACACTATTTTCAATGGCTGTGGAGTTTGCATATTTAAGTAAGCTTACTGTAAGCATCCAAGTAGCTTTTTCAACTTCGTGAGGATTTGACTTCACATAGCGATGGTTAAATGTGTTTCCATTGTGTCAACTTTATGATCATCCTTAAGGTGGGCAACCAGGTATGGGATATCCCTAATGACGGTGCATTCTGATCCAGCATAAGGACAATTATAGGGTCCAAAACAACATTGTGATTCATGCTTTAGCTTGCTATAGTACGGATATATGCCAATGCATCCGAAACTTTGATATTTACATGGAAGTTTAAGGGGTGCATCCACCTTCTCCGAGGCAAGGCATCTAATAGTACCAAGCTTGTATCTGCAAGTTGGGCACCGGTTATGCACCCTGAGCTTGAAACCAGAACATATTATGTGGTCGTTTGAACACTGCAGCAGAAACAACATCAATACTAAGAAATCAGGGCATACAATCCCAAAAATAGAATTCACCAAATCACCCCAAAAGAATTGAAGTTTCCAGTTTCCACAAAGAATACTCAAGAAATTTTTCGGGGGGTATAATAAACTAATTCCAAAGAAGACATTCCTCGTTCAAAAATTCTAAGAAACTAAATGATATAGAGTCCATAATCTATACAAAAACCTAATAGCTTTTTCCATTCAGAGAAATTTATGTGTTTCTGCTGAGACAACGATCAACATCTGTCGTTGAGCTAGGAGTACAACAAGGCATTAGGAACTAAAAGGTGCATTCTTGCAATGACAGTGTTAGTGTATGCATCATAGAACAAGAAAGATGATCTTGCCTTGTGGTAAAATCCCTCAGTTGCATAAGTTTCCAAGAGTACAGGTTGGATTTTTTTTTACATTTGTTATACGACAACAGTTTCATATAATAGCAAGAGTCTAGTAGTTCCAAAGCTAGATAAAAGGTTAAAGTTCATCCCATTAAAGAATCATAGCTTCCACCCACCATAAAAAAAGGAAGTACTTTGTACAATACACTAATTTCAAATATTAACCTCCTCCTCCCCTCCAAACAATACAAAAAAGATTTGCCCAGATAATTATGAAATACAAGCAGCAGGATTCAGGAGATACACTAAGCTAAATCCAAACATGAGAAATGTAATTTAGCATCATAAATGCAAGCATAAGAGGAATGATAGAGCTTTATTATTACACTATTTTATTATCTTTATTTTGTTTATATTTTAGTTTACTCTAGTTAAATGTTATTAATATTACTTTTATCACTACATATGTAAATATTATTATTATTATTATTATTATTATTATTAATATTATTATACATATTATTATTATTATTATTATTATTATTATTATTATTATTATTATTATTATTATTATTTTAGCACAACTCGAAATTTTGAAGCAAGAATCCGTAAATCAGCTAATTCGCGGGTCGCGAGCTCCCTGGTCGCGAAAAATGTCACTAGTAGCGAATTTGCTAATTTGGTTTTTTTATTGCCGCCTTCACGTTTTACTTTTGAACTCTATTGGACTCGAAGGACAGCAAAAGGGAGCGGCAGAAGTCTGTTCGAAATGAAGACAATCATTCCATCCTTCTCTTCTCAATTAAGTAAGCTTTTGTAATCTAGTATTTAAACAATAGATTGTAATAGTTTTAGGAGAGCTTTTAGTGAAGAAGAAGATAGAACACTTAGAGTAGGTTAGTTCTCAAAATCTGAATTTATCTTAGGGTTGTAATAGGGAAATCTTAAAAGTTCTTTCTTTTCTTATACTTTTGAAGAAGATGGCCATTGTTGGCTAAGTTCATCTTGAGGAAAGTTAGGTTTTCTCTTTTGCCATTAATTGTAAGTCTTCCTCTCTTAATAATATAATCATCTTTGATAATTTCCTTGCTCTTATGAATTGAATTGGTTAATTGGAATGCTTAGTTACAAATGGGTTTTTTAATTTGCTTGTTCACATGCTATTGAATTAGATTGCTTTATCTAATTTGAGTTTAGTAGCAACTTGAATAATTTATGAAACTTGCTTTAGTTTGTAAGCTATTTGAGAAGGAATATCATTGTGGTTAATTGTAGTCTTGCTTTAGCTTACAATTCCATAAGTTCTTTGAATTGTTATAATATATACTTGATGCTTTTCATTTATGCATTTTTAATCAAGATAAGGATGCTTTTCCTTTCAATAAACTAGTTGATTGTATTGATTTAGGAAGATTGGAAATTAATGTGTGAAGTTGAAACACTAACAAGTACTCAAGAATCGTTTTTACTTGTTCATAACCACATAGTCTTTGTTATTTGTTTTTAGTAAAATTAAACAAGATTGTTCATCACTCCACTTAACCCCCCTTTATATTAGTGTTCATATCTATAAGATAAACCTAAATCAATTTGAAGGTCCTACTTTCCATGTGGATCGAACCTCTGCTTACTACTATATTACTTAGTTGTTTTATATTTAGGAGTAGTTGTAATTTACTTTGACAAGCGTAACGACTGTGAAAACATATCTCTGTCAAGGAAGCCTCACCTAGTGGATTGGAGGATACATAGCAGTTAGGCATAATGGTCACTTCAATAACTCATTGACACTGCTTGATATAGTTAAATTTGGTTTTGAAGCACTTTATGTTGGATAATTTAGAGTATAAAAGGTATAAAAGTTTAAGTATAATTATAAGGTCTAATTATACTAAAGTATAAAATTCCATGAAAATTATTGGCAAGTATAGGAAAATAGTAGGGCCAAGAAGATTATAAAATTACTATTTTATAATTATGGACTAGAGGGTAAAAACCCATGTCCAAAAAGAATAAGAAAATAAAGCTAAATTGGAAAAGGAAACAGATGGACCAATATTTAAGCCCAAAACAGCTTCTGGAAGTGTATTCATGGGCTGCAAGCTATAAGCCCAATTTGTGGCTGATTTTATTTAGTTTCCAAATTTAGCTATTTTCTTGGGCATTTAATATTAAACGGTTATTTTAATAATTATGACCTAATATTAATTTTCTATTTTTATTTTCTAAAAATAGAAAAGTAAGGAAATCATGGAATAAAGGGTAGTTAATTCTACTATTATAAATATAGCATCAATTTTTCTTACGTAAGAGATGCTATTATTTACAAGTGTAATTTTCTTAATTTCTTTAAGTTATTGCAATATTATTCTCTCTAATCTCCCCAAGTTAATTCTCTACAAGTTATTAAGTGTGGAGGATATTGATCACTTCTTTTCATTCTATTTCTAAGATTGTTCAATATAATCTCTAATACTTCACAAAGATTAATTATATAGTGCTTATAATTAATTGCAAACCGTTGTATCTCAAAAGTGTATTCTAGGTTTAAGCCTAAGCTCCAAGTAGGCGGAATAACAATTTTAGGAAAACTAGATAGTGCCTCGGTTTGGTATCAAGTTTCCGTAGACATTATTGTCTTAAAGTATCTTCGGGTTAAGGTTATTATTTATTATAAGTTTATTAAGTTCATTGTAATTTCAATTTCTAGAAATTTGTATTAGGTTGCAAAAACTTGTAATCTCGTAGTGGTGCTTGTAATCTCTTCAAGTTCTATCCATTTAAAACACATACAACACTTTACGAAGGATCTATTACATGCTCACCTAAGCTCATCAAAATATGGATTCCCAATTGCCATCTTTTTAACCAAATAGCTTAGCTGAATGTAGAGAAGAGTTAAATCATCAGTTTTTCTCAATAAGACTGAGAAAATAGTGTTCACAAAACAGCTCACAAGCTTTTAGCAATAGTATTACTCGATAAATTTTTTGATTTAAGAGTTAGAACTTAGGACGCAACCTACTATTTCTACATCAATATATAAGATCTGGGCATAATATTTAGGAAAAATTGCCAAGAATAATCTCAACTATCACCCGTTGGCCAAAAATAATTCCAACTATCGATTATTTTTAAATAATCCTAACTATTCATCGAATTTGCTCAAAACAGTCCCACACCCTCAATTGGGTGATATTGTAGTTGCTTCGAATTTGAGCGGGGATAATGTTTCTAATTATGATGAAAGTGATGAAGAAGGAACACATGTTGCGAATGAGCACACAGATTAGAAAAAATTCAAATGGTACTGTAGGACTGCTTTGAGAAAATTCGATGAATAGTTAGGATTATTAATAAATAATCGATAGTTGGGATTATTTTATGCCAACGGATGATAGTTGGGATTATTCTTGGCAAATTTTCCTAATATTTAACAAGCAAAACTTGAAAATAATGTTTGGCTTCCTATTATAAGATAAATTAGTTATCAAATTTCAACAAAAAAAATTATATGATGCCTTTTGAGTATTGTATAAGGATAAGAATACAAAAAATAGAAATCATTGACTCATTGGGTTGAACTCGACCAACTCAAAATCAACAAAATTGACCATTTTGGTAGGTGTATCTAGAGCCGTCTACCTAGAGCCTACAGTCAAACACACATTGTTTACATTTCTTAAGAAATAGAGTAACAATTTCTCAAACTTCCAACATCTAACAATCAATAATCTAAATATGTCTATTTAGCTTCACGAGCCAATCAGAGCCAATCCATCTATTTTCCAAGGAAACATCAAAATCAAAGTACACCAAAGGGGAATAATAAAATATGCATTGACGAAAGACCAAACCAAAGAAGGGTTCAAACTTACCATCTTCTTGAACGAAACTTTCATCTGCCCCAGCATTAGCATTGTTAGGAACAAATAATGATGCTGATGAATTTGATTTTGGAGCATTCGCTTACACCATTTGATGCTGCTCTGCTGGAGGAGTTACACTTTGCCTTACACTTGGTAGAGAAACAACTCTTTGTGAAGGCAGCCCTTTTGAAGCCCGTAACTAGTGATGGCCACGGTCCGGGTTGGCCCGGAACCGAACCGGTCCCGAACCGCTTGAAACCGGTCCCGGAACCGGAACGTTCACGACAGGTTCCGAACCGGTCCCGAACCGCAAAACCGTGAACCCGTCGGAATAAAGTTGCAGGAACCGTGGAACCGCCGGAAAAAACCCTTGGAACCGGACCACAGAACCGCGGGCCGATTCACCCGGCCCAACGGTTCCATAGAACCGGAACCGGAACCGGACGGTTCTTGTGGCCCAACAGTTCCTTGGAAGCGGAACCGGACGGTTTTTTTGGCCCAACGGTTCTTTGGAACCGGTCAAACTAGTCGTTGCAAATTTGCCTATAAATACACATCAAATTCAATTCTTCCAATTCACAACTCATCTCTTCTCCTACTCTCTCTACTTACTCTCTCTACTTAATTACTTAATTACGTAATTATTCTCTTAATCACATAATTAGTCTTCTAATTATTTCTTCAGTACATAATTATTATTTAATTATTCCTTAATTAAATAATTATTTTTTTTAATCATTTATTAATTTCTTTATTACATTACTATTACAATATTATCATGTCTTCTTTTTTTAAAAAAGCCTCTAAAAAAGTCACTAAAGTGGCAAAATCTTTGGGAGGTTCTTCTAGCTCCAAAAGAAAGGATATCCTTGTAATTCCTGCTTCTACTATTGCGTCGGAGTCTGCTTTTAGTGCAGGTAAAAGAGTTTTGGACGAAAAGAGATCTCGTCTTGCTCCACATAGTATTCAAATATGTGTTTGCAAAAAAGATTGGGATCAAGCGGAGGTCCGAATGCAAGGACTCAAGAACGATGATGATCAAGACGAAGATGATCTATGAATGATGATGGATACGTCTGCATCATCGTCGGGAGGAGAGTCGGCGGAAGCATCCAACCAACCAAATGATGACGATGACGAATAGGATCACAAATACGGAATATCGGACCACGACATTCAACAATTAAATATAAAAGGTACGACAAAGAACTACGTGGCCTTTGATTCCTTCGGGATACGTAGACAGCTTAGTATTTCTTCGGGATACTAGGTTCAAGTCCATTCTCTTCCCCTTTTTTTATTAATCATCTTTATCGTTGATTCGTTTCTTATTAATTTATTTTTTTGCTTTTTTTTAGTAAATATTTTAATAACGATGACAAGCATTGAATTTCGATAATAATCAAGTAATCGACGAAGGTACGTCCGCATTATTATAATATTTTTATATTAAAATTAAAGGAAAAATGGAACCGATGGTCCGACCCACCCGACCCGGGTATTGGAACCGCCGGAACCGCCTCATGAACCGCCAAGGAACCGTTTGAACCGTCCAGAACCGAAAATGTTCGGGTCAGGTTCCAGATGGAACCGGAACCGGATGGAACCGGAACCGAACCGAACCAACCCGGACCGTGGCCATCACTACCCGTAACTGCAAAATTGTTAGAAAACAAAACATCAAAATATGAGTACCGAACACTATACACAAAATACAGTCAAAAATCCTTTGTCAAAATTTTGTTCAAAAATTTGATGTTTCATTTTGTGAAAGAAATATAATTCTAATAATGAATCAAGAAAAGTAATATGGTATGAATGCCCCTGCACTCAAGCAAGAAAAAAAGAAAAAAAAGAAGAAAGAAAACAAACAGACAAGCTCACTGAAGTTCGAGTATCAGCACACTCCAAAATGGTACTTCTCCTTACTTCATTTAGCATATTCCAACAAGTATTACAACAGCAATATTTATAGTGTACTTGCCTAAATAGCAATTTACTACCCACACGTATTGTATGAGCTATGAAATTACTTGTCTACCCTTAAGTCATTTTTCCCCCTTTGCGTTTCCTGTGATAGGTGATTAAGCCTTTGCTCTTCTGTTTGTATGGCATAACAATACCCCCGGATTGCAACTTAACCTTCTCCTCAAGGTTGAAGGTGGGAAAACGAGTATTGAGAAGCGAAGCATCTTCCCAAGTAGCCTCTAGTTCAGTTTCGGACTCCCATTGGATTAAGACTTCCATGCGTCCTTCAGCTGTGTACCTCAATTGAAGAAGTTTGACTGGGTTGAGCTCGAGCTCTTTAGTCTCACTGAGATGGGGAGGAATATCCAATGCCATATGGGTTCCAATTGCCTTCTTGAGCTGAGAGATGTGAAAGACTGGGTGGATGCGACTATGAGGGGGAAGGTCTAGCTTGTATGCTGTGGCGCCGATGCGTTGGATCACCTTGTATGGCCCATAAAAACGTGGAGCTAACTTCTCATTGTGGTGACGAGCAAGAGATTTTTGGCGATATGGCTGCAGTTTGAGGAAGACCATATCTCCTGGGTTGAGGTTAAAGGGGCGCCTGTGTTTGTCGGCATTGGCCTTCATGATCTGCTGTGCCCTTAAGAGCTAAAATTTCAATTCATCGAGTATAGCATCACGTTCTTGAAGCATTTCATCCAAGCTTCCCACATTGGTGACAAAGTGACCGGTCCTCTCTACATGAGGTGGGTTTCTCCCATACAAGGCTAGAAATGGTGAGGTTTTAGTAGAGGAGTAGGGTGAGGTATTGTAACTGTATTCTGCCAATGGTAACCACTCTAACCATTTCCGGGGTTGCCCATCAATGAAGCATCGAAGGTAAGTCTCAAGTGTTTTGTTAACCGCCTCGGATTGACCATCCGTTTGAGGATGGTATGCCGTACTATACTTCAACTCCGTTCTTTGCATACGGAAGAGCTCCTTCCAAAAAAGACTCAGAATTACCTTATCGCGATCGGATACGATAGAAGTGGGAAACCCATGAAGCTTGACAACCTCTTTAGGGAACTCCAAGGCAACCGTATGGGCTGTGAAGGGATGCTTGAGGGCTATGAAGTGCGCATACTTGGTAAGGCAATCCACGACCACTAATACAGTATCCTTACCATGGGACTTAGGTAAGCCTTCGATGAAGTCCATGGAGATGTGTTCCCAAACCTTATCCGGAATGGGTAAAGGTTGGAGAAGACTTGCGGGACTTAGGCGCGAATGTTTCTGTTTTTAGCAAGTCGAGCACTGCTTCACATAGTCATTGATTTGCTTCCTCATCCCCTCCCAAAACCAATGTTTTGCGATTCGCGCATAATTTTTATGCTCACCCGTATGTCCTCCGATGGGGGAGTCATGATATTCCTTTAACAGTGAAGGAATGAAGTTAGAAGTTTTGGGAATTACCAATCGATCCTTGTACCACAGTTGCCCATTTAGTAACCGAAACCCCTTAAGGACTTCGTCTCCCTGAGCAACCCTTTCTCGAAGCGAAGAAAGAAGTGGGTCTCGCATAATTTCCGCATCCAATTCAGCCCAGTCTATACTCTGTGAGCTCAATAAGGCCCCCAAGGTGATACTTTCTTCCTTTTTGCGCGATAGAGCATCAGCCACCCTATTAGAAACCCCTGGATTATAGATGATGTCGAAGTCGAACCCCATAAGTTTAGTAACCCATCTCTGGTACTCGGCACCAACCTCCCGTTGCTCCCAAAGAAATTTGAGGCTACTTTGATCAGTTTTAACCACAAATTTTCTACTCAAAAGGTAGTCCCTCCACTTAAGGACTGCAAAAACTATTGCCATTAACTCACGTTCATAGATAGGCTTCATCTGGGCTCGCATTCCTAACACTTTACTGAAAAAAGCTATTGGGTGTTGCTCTTGCATCAATACGGCCCCGACCCCAGTACCCGAAGCATCAGTTTCTACAATGAACCTTTTGTTAAAGTCAGGGAGTGCAAATACGGGAGCCTGAGTGATTGCTGCTTTAAGGTTCTTAAAAGCCTCGGTGGCCAACTCATTCCAGCCAAACGAATCTTTTCGTAAATGATCAGTGAGAGGTTTGGCTATGGCTGCATAGCCCTAAATGAACTTCCTATGATACCCAGAGAGCCCCAAGAATCCCCCTCAATTCTCTAATGTTAGTGGGTAATGGCCAAGACAAAACAACTTCAATTTTGGAAGGGTCCATGGCCACGACATCACCTGTTATCACATGACCCAAATATACAACTTCTGACACCCCAATACTACATTTGCGTTGATTAACATGGAGCTGATTTTTACGCAGTAATTCCAACACAACAGACATATGATATCGATGCTCATCTTGTGTCTTACTGTAAATAAGTATATCATCAAAGAAAACGAGTACAAACTTACGAAGATGAGGCCGAAAGATTTCGTTCATTAGAGACTGGAATGTTGCGGGCGCGTTAGTCAATCCGAACGGCATCACCAAAAACTCGTAATGCCCTCCGTGAGTGCGGAAGGCCGTCTTCTCAATATCTTTCTCCCTCATCCGTATTTGATGATAACCGGACTTTAAATCCAGCTTCGTAAAGATGCGTGCTCCATGGAGTTCGTCCAACAATTCATCGATCATTGGAATGGGATATTTATCCGGCACAGTCACTTTGTTGAGTGCGCGATAGTCGACACAGAATCGCCACGACCCGTCCTTCTTTTTCACCAAGATTATAGGGCTCGAAAATGGGCTCGTGGAGGGCCGAATAATTTTTACTTGCAACATCTCTCTTACCATTTTCTCGATTCATCTTTTTGTATTTGTGGGTACCGATAAGGTCGCACACTAACGGGGTTTGTACCCTCCCTTAAGTGTATGGAATGATCATGAGATCGTGAAGGAGGTAAAACAGTAATGTCTCCAAATACATCCTGATACTCCTGTACCACTGGTTCTAGGAACAAGGGAATGGTCACAGATGTCCCTTCCTTTTCCTGGGTCATTTCATTCAACTCGACCCATAAACTCCGGCCCCTTGATCCGCTCTCCATTTCCCAACATATCTCCGAATTTTTCATGGCTATTAAAGGGTAGGTTAAGTTTTTGTACCGTATGGGTGGATATGAAGTTGTTTGTTGCTCCGGAATCAACCATTATCACGACTGATTGCCCTGCTATTGTCCCCTTCAACTTCATCATTTTAGGGCTTGAGATGCCCACTACAGATTGGAGTGAGATTTCAGCCATGGGTTGCAACTCCTCGACCTCTAGAACTTCTTCCTCCTCCGCCGGTGGTTCCACCTCCGTTTCTCCAGGGCCGAAAATCACGTTTAGCTCCCTCCAGTTTTTGCAAATATGGCTAATTGGACCACTTCTCATCACAAGTAAAACAAATTCCTTTGGCTCACTTTTCCATCATCTCGCGATGGGTCAATTTCATTCTCCCTTTTCCGGTGTCGGAATGCACGGGTGGGTTTTGATGGGGGGTTGGATTGATGAGAGCTCATGACTGTGTTTGCGTTGAGGGATATTTTTGTGGGTAAGTATGGTACTAGGAAGGGTGATAATAAGGTTTGTGGGTGGGTGGTGGCGTCGGCACGTGGGTAGGGTAGTTTTTGGCACCTGTCTCCTAGGGCTATTTTGGGAATTTGGCTGTTTTGGGTTGTTTTTTAAGTCAATCATTACAGCTAGAAACATAGCATGATCAATACTCACCGGTTCCAAGAGCCTCAATTACCTCCTTATATTCTCATTCAACCCTTTAAAATATGCGCCTATGGCGTAACTTTCCGACACCACTCCCAGCGGATTTCCCTTCTCGACAAACTCCAGATTGTATTCCGCCACTGTCCTCTTTTGCTCCACCATCATCCACTGCTCATGCAGTGTCCCTTCCTCCATCGTCCTAAAACGCCTCAAGACGAGCCCCTTGAGTTCCTCTCACCGTCGGATCGGCCACCTCTGGTGCTCCCAATGGAACCAATGTAAGGCTGCCCCCTCCAAGCTTACGATGGTAGGCTCCATTTTTTCCTTCTCATTCAGCCCGTAAAAAGTGAAATACCTCTCCGCCTGTATTATCCAGCCATCCGGATCTTCCCCGCAAAAAACAGGTAATTCCAACCTTCGTTGTCTCCAGTTGCCCCTCCTTTCCTCTTCATCTTCCTGGGGATTTTCGTCATTCTCCACATACGGTTCCTTATTGTGTGAGTTAGGTGGTGTGTTTTGGGGAAATGTGTTTGGTTGGGTGGGAAATAATGGGTTAATGAAATCGGGATTGGTGAGTCGTTCACTTAATTTTTGGATGGTTCGGGTTAGGTTGGACATTTCAGTGGTTATGTTGCTGTGATCTTGGGTTATGGTGTGGATTAGGGTATTTAGGTTTTGTGTTGTGAGGCTTTGTTCCGAACGGATTCTCTCCATTTCGACATTAATCAGGTGGGGAATGGCTCGTAGCTCTCCTTCTAGGCGTTCAATACGCTGGGTATTGTTCACCATCTTGCTCTGATACCAGATTTGGTATGAATGCCCCTGCACTCAAGCAAGAAAAAAAGAAAGAAAAGAAGAACGAAAACAAACAGACAAGCTCACTGAAATTCGAGTATCAGCACACTCCTCAATGGTACTTCTCCTTACTTCATTTAGCATATTCAAACAAGTATTACAACAACAATATTTAAAGTGTACTTGCCTAAATAGCCAGCTCAGCCAAACTATAACAGAATTATTCTAGAATTTACTACCCACACGTATTGTATGAGCTCTGAAATTACTCGTCTACCCTTAAGTCATTTTTCCCCCTTTGCGTTTCCTGTGATAGGTGATTAAGCCGTTGCCCTTCTGTTTATATGGCATAACATAATACTTTAAAAATATTGATATTAGAAATTATTGGCTTGATATCAAACTGCATAATTTATTTCATTCAATCTAATATTAACAAGTTCTAGATCTATTTGTAATTGAACTCCTAACAATCAAGTAGTAGGGTATGCTTGAGGCACTAATTTAAAGGAATACTTCAAAAATGTTGATATTAGAAATTATAGCTTAAACTAAAACTACATTAAAGCTTTTATTAAGCAACTTTTAAGAAACCATATAAATGTATGACAAAATTAGTAAATTACATTTTAGCTTTTATGAATCAACTTGCATATCATAATCTTTGCTTAATCATATTGAACAATGGATGATTCAAGAAACACAACCAATTTGTCCATATGATGCCCTCTGAATGTGCATTCTCACTGGGCATAAAACACAAGCTCATACACTATAATACCAAAGATTAAAGGAACTAAAAATTTCAATTACCAAAGAAATCATCACAAGATGGGAAGCTTTACCAATGATAAAACACAAGGATAAACAGTATGTGAAACTCAATAAACAACATATTACATTATTCATTGTAAAACCTTAGTTGAATCCAGTAATATCATATGAAAGTATTTTCACTGAGGGGTTCTCCCAATTAAATAGGGTCTCAGCTCCACTATACCTCATTGAACGCTCCGTTTCATGTAAATCACTATATTTTTTATCAACATTTTATTCCCGTGTTTTTTTATTTCTCCATAAAATATATCCTTTTATCCTTTTCCCCTTTTGACCTTTAATTTACACTACATATATAGTCATTGAAATCCCTTAAATAATCTTCAATTGTGAAAGCCTCTAAATAACATGAAACTCAATCATGAATCCCTTAGATTGAGGTGCAATAGCATTTATCTTACCTTTCAATGAACTTATACTTCATATTAACACCCCGTCATTTTAATGTCGTCATTAATTATTATTATTATAATCAGTTTTGGAAATTATATAAATATATTAAATTAATTTGAATTAATTTTAATAAATTTCTTTTATATACGAATTTAAATGTTAATGTATATATATATACACTACAAGAAAAACAATTTTGGGCGTCAATTTCGGAAGCTTTTGGGCGTCATATATTAAAGTGTGGCACATAAGTGTCTTAGGGCGTCATAAGTGATGGATGACGCACAAAAGTTGGTTTAGGCGACAAATATTTAAGTTGTCGCCCAAATATAGTAGTATGGGCTACGTCTATGTAAAATATGTCGCCCATAACTTCATTTCAATTATTTCATTCCCTCTCAAAACCTAAAAACTAAAACAAATCCATGCCAAAATCCCGCCTTCTGTAAAATTCATTCCCGCGCCTCTTCACTAGCCCTAAAAGTAAAATCCCCCAAAAGAACCTAAGTTCATCACAAACCCTAAAAAAATTCTGTCATTTTGTTCCAAAACTACTGCTCTTCCCGCGCCAAATTCGCTGGCCTTCTCCCGTTGCTGCTGCTGGCTCTTGGTGTCCATCTTCACTCAAGGTTTGTTTCTTTCATGGCCTTCTTATCTCATGTTGCTGTTAGGTTCTTTGGCTTTGGGTTCTTTGATTTTTGTTTCTTTAATTTGGGTTCTTTAGAAACTTAATTTTGTTTTTTTATAAATTCATTTTCTAATTTGATTTGTGCTTGGCATTGAAGATGAGTTTGTTGTTTAAGAAAACCTATTTCTTCCTTTTTCATGAAATTGTTTGCTGTTTATGAAATTGTCTAATTTGGGTTCTTTAGAATTTTGCTGTTTATTGAAATTGTTTGCTATTTATGAAATTATTAATCCCTAAAAAATGTGAAAACAAAATCTTGGGTTCGTGGAAGGTTTGTGGCTTTGGGTTCTTCTTTTTTGGAATTATTAATCCCTAAAAAATGTGGGTAATCTAAGTTTATAAAAAACAAAATCTCTTTGATGGGTAATTCAAGTTTATAAAAAACAAAATCTCTTTGATGGGTTTTCTTAAACAGCAAAAATCTCTTTGATGGGTTTTCTTAAACATCTCTTTGATAGCCTGATATTTGCATTGGAATTTCTGTCATGATATTGGTTCCCATGCTCTACGCTCTGCAATGAAGTAACTTTTCCATTGTGTTCACTTCTTACTTATTATTAATTTTCTTCTGACATCTTAAATTGTTTGAAACTCTTTCAAATGTTTGAAAGTTGTACATTCACAATATAAAGAAAAAAGAGATGTGTAATTAAAGCCAAATCTTAAAGTCATTGTCCAAAGCACATACTTAGTTATTTCATACTTAGTAAGATATGAGCATTTTAGATTGAAATACTTATACTATGGGAAATATTTAAGATAATTCATATTTAATTTTTAACTAGCTTTTATTTGTTTTGAAATATTTAGGGAGAAAGATTTATAACTTTATTTCAAGAAGTAAATCTTGATTGAAAAAATGGTGCCACCTTCAACAAGCACTTCTAGGTATGTATTTTGTTCTCGTGTAATTGAAGTAACATCCTATTGAATTTCTCTATTTGTATTGAATTTTCTAAAAGTTGTTAATCAATTAAATATGTTTGTGCATTGTGTGAATATTAATGGAATTTTTTGGTTTGAAGGATGATTATTGATCGAAGTTGGATGAATCATAGGGGAATAAATGATAGAAAAGAATTGACATATGTTCGAGGGATTAATTCATTTTTGGAGTTTGCTTTTACTAATAAAGAAGTCGATACTAAATTAAGATGTCCTTGTCTGAAATGCAACCTTCAACTATTTCATGACAAAAATACAATGAAAATTCATTTATTAGCTTGGGGCATTGTTAGAAATTATCATCCTTGGGTCCACCATGGAGAGAGTGTTGATCAATATAATATAGATGTTGAAGGTAGTGAGTCTGATAACACTAATGATGTTCATATGAATGAGGATACTTCTATGATAGGTGATGATCTTACTTCTTTATTGTTTGATGCAACAAGAATGCACGATGATTCGAGATTTGTTCCTAATGTAGAACCAGATATTGAGTTTGAGCGTGGTGACAATGAAATGCCTAAAGAATTCAATCAATTAATGCAAGATTTGGAAGCAGAGTTATACCCTGGTTGTAAGACTTATAAGAGACTAGAGTTTATTTTAGCCTTACTCCAAACTAAAGTTAGCGGAAATTGGAGTGACCATTCATTTTC